>JAIFRP010004408.1:4858092-4873734 GCA_032403825.1 Odynerus spinipes
AAAAAAAAACGCAAGAGAAGGTTAATAAAATAACGTGTAAATAAAAACGGTTAAAAAAACGAACAAAATACCTTCCGCGTCATTACTATTATCTCTTTTTGCAGAATCCCCTTTGAAGGGGTCACCTTTCTCAAGGCGAGAATCATTAAGTTGACCTAAGGGCAATAAAATAATGCAATAATAACATAATTTAGCATACTTCTACTCGATGATGATGATGATGATGATAATAATAAAAATACGACAACAAATTACAAAATGACGATATCTATTCGAAACTTGCATCCTACTAAATAAACATTGAACTTACTATTTTGACTATTTTCATCGCTCTTAGAATCGGATTTTCTGCGACTGTATCTGTACATCAAAGTGGTAGGACCTTCCGTATCTACAGCACTGTCGTCTATATCTCCATAATCATCTACGACTTCTTGCATAGCTGTATGAAAAGAAGTAATAAAATAGTAAACAATAAGAGTAATGATACTATAATAATTATTAATAATAAATGTATACCGTGTCGCCTTTTCCCTTTAGATGGTAAATCGGAACTGTATTCTGACAATTGACGCTTCCGTTGACCTTTTCCTCTTTCAACGTGCACAGAATCGTCCAAGGACTTTGATCTATCGACTCTTTGTACCTCGGACGTTGTAGGTGGCCGAACGGGCAATAATGTTTTAATTCCAACTTTCTCTGTTTTCTCCTCTCTTATTTTCATATCGAACAGCGTCCCAGGTGACATTGCACACGAATTCTCTCTCCTTTTTTCTATATCCTCATCCACTTCCATACTATGACTCGAAATAGGTGACATAGTTTCCATCTTAATATCATCTTTATGCGATTCATTTATTTTGTCTAGTTGATCGACTTCATCTTCACGTTCATCGAGCATTGGTAATGATACCGATGGAGAGCTAGGCTGCACAAAATTTAATCCTGATTGCGACCCAGGTAAAGGTGACCTGTCTTGAGAAGTCTTCTTTTTCCCAAACTTGGTCATTTTTTCCAATAGAGGAGTCGTTTTCTTTGGAATAATATCATCGATAGACTCTCCGATCGTTCTTGCATATGCCAAATCTGCAACATTTGGTGTAGATCCCAAAAATTTGGAATATTCTGGATGATAATGCTTTATGTGCATTTGCAAAAGATTTTCTTTTCGAAATGTTTTATTACATCCTTGCTTAGGACACTTGTAAGCACTATCTTCCATTTCCACTCGAAGGCCACCGATGAAAACAGCTGTTTAAAAACATCATTTTTATTAAAGACCTCAAAACATTTATTCGAATTATCTAATAATACATATTTGAAATTTTTAATTCCAAAATATGTACGCCCTTTTAACGTATATGACAAGTAGTATACTTACAATAAATCATTCCTAATGTAAGTTTGAAACACGAAAACAAAGTCAGACATATTTATCATTTCTAAATGTTAAAATAAAAACAAAATCTTACCGCCATTAGTTATAGGTGTTACAGGAGTAGAATTGGCAGACATCACTGGTGTGGTAACTGGTATATTTACTGGCGCGAGCGGTGTACTTTCAGTAGAAGCTGGTGTTTTTACTTTAGGCAACAATGTCTTAATCTTCTTTGGTACTTCTGGTGTAGGAATATCTTGTTTTAACTTTTGTCCATGATTTTTTTTCTTACGATGAATGCAGAAGTCAAATTTATCAGGGTCAAAGTCAAATTGGCCTTGATTTTCCATAAATGCTCTGATATCATTTCTCGATCGAAATTTTTTCCCACTAGATTTGCTAAAAGAATACTTTGCATAAAATAAAATAATAATAAAAATTATATACAATATATTTAATCTTTTACATACTGTATAAATAAAACATCCCATTTTCCTGCAGATGTACCAGCTTTTCTTTGCGTGAAATGTTTTTGCCAGCCTGGAGGTAATCTTTTATCAGGTACAATAATAGAACGGCGTGGCCCTAAAAATCATAATATATATTAAACCATAATATAATTATTCTCTTTAGAAATTATTGATATTGACATATATCGACAATTATTTACCATCATTTCCATCTACGATATAAGATTCAATTCCCTGAGGTTCTCCGTCAATCCATGCTGGACCCACGTATTCTTCCTGTTCCGCATCAGATTTATGCGTTTCTTTCTTCGTTTTTTTTGCCAATGGCTTTGTTTTTGGCACATTTGCATTAAATCCTTTTAATAAATCTGTTCCAGGATCGTAACAAGGTCCAAATAAGGTACCATCCAAGTCGATCTTTGGTTCTGAAAAACTATCTGCATTGTCACGAGCGACGGGTTCTTCTTTCTTCGCTATTTTATCCATGTCATTTTTTGAACGCTTCCTAGAGTGTGTATGAAAAAGTTCCATGACAGTATGCTTCCTCTTCTTGTCTCTTCTTTCTTGTTTACTTCCTATATAGCCTTCTTCCTGAACCGGTTGCTGCTACAATAGTAATATTACGATAAACTTTAATTTTGTTATTTTGATCATTAATACTCAGATTTGTATTCATACAAATATTTTTTACGAAATTACTATGTCAATTATCTTTCAATCTAACTTTTAACCTCAAATTAAATAAATTAGTTAGAAATTTATAAAAGGGTAATTTAGTGATCTTTATAATTAGTATGAAAATTTATTATAATTTTGACAAATATTCTAAAAAGAAAACAACACACGTATAAATTCAAACGCATACTTCGGTAACCTACAAAAAATTTTCAAAACAAATCACGATTAGGTAAATGAAAATGTACTCTTCAAAAATATTACTTTCTTGTTTATATTGGATGCAACTTTTAATACTTCCATGCTCTAAATACAATTGAAACAACACGTAAGCCATAGACATATGGGAACTAGAATACTAAACAAATAAGAACACGTTAATGAGAAATATTTGTTTTAGGTATCTTTACCAATAAACAAAAGTAAATTATATTCTTTAATTTATCCTTAATTCAAATTTTATTAAAAAAATAGCATATCTTCTGCACATAGATTCTCAGCATCAAAGCGATATGCTTTTAGAAAAGGCAATATTTTTTGTTATCCAAAATAAAGTCTATAATTTAATAATTTTGATCTTTATACTAATGAGTGTAACTTGAAGAATAATATAAAAATTCTAAATGAATTATGAGTATAGAAATAGATATAAAATTTTGTTATTTTTTTAAAAACGTAATTATAATAAAAAGAAAAGGTTGTTTAAAGCGTGTTGCAAATTTATAAAGAAAATTATCCAAATCATAAGAGAAAACTAGCTTATCAGAAAATAAATAAAGTTCGCGTAGAAATAACAACATAACCTCAATACCAAATTCATACCGTTTCGGGCGGGGTGGCAATTTTAGTCATCTTCGAGGACCTGACAATCTTTGCGTATCCATCGTCAAAGAGCACATCATACCTGTCTGCGAAAATAGGCCACTTATGACTATGAAGTAGGTATCATATTAGAAATTTAAAAAAATGTCCTCCCAGAGTGAAAACGTCAAACGGACAATGGGAGGACACAGTCGATCTCTCTCTTTCTCACGGTTGTTAAGGTTAGGACGCTTACCATTCCCTAAGACGGCGTTTACTTTCGCAGGGTATTTTCTGCCGTCCGCCCACGTAGCTAGGATCCTTTCTCCCACTGAGAACTCTCTCATGCTCGTCTCCCTGGGGGTGTCAAATTGACATATTACCTTCCGCGAAGAAATAAGACGATAATAATTTCGGCAATATCGTCAATTTTCTCGTAAAGCTCGTTGACAGGATTTTATTTCAAGTGTAACATTTTGTTTTTCAATGTCAAACTAACTTCATTTCAGAAAAAAGCAATATGTAAAGATTTTGTTTTTCCATATAAAGTCGGTCTTGAAAAAGGTATATATCATCATATGTATTGCCGCATAGGTTCTAACATTAAACTTTTAGGTGATAAAAATTAAGCATTCGTACAAAGATCAAAGAGAAGAAATATCACGATATAAGCACGAACATGACGCATCATTGGTTTTACGCATTCTTATAATTTATTTTCATCGTAATTAATGTCTATGACATATCAAGAAATAGAAGCTAGATACGAATACTTTGAGTAATAAGTTTGCAAGAATTTATTTTTATCATATTTACACGCAAGCACTCGTTATTATATCTTTAACTTGAAACAAAGAACACCCCGCTACCAATGTAAGTAATAAATTATTTTATTTATACGTTCTATAATTTAAAACGCTATACACATTCTTCATTGTCCTTAAGGAGAGCAGCCAAAAAACTACTAAGAATACTTTAATCTACGATCGATGACATATGGAACACATTTGGATGCATTCTTTCAAGAAGAAATACCGAAGAGCATGGTCAGCAGAATGAATTTTAGAAGAAATTCGTATATACATGAAGCTATGAAAAAGAATATTCGATAGAAAGAAGTGGAAGATTCTACGGATCTACAAAATTAGGATACCACAGGAACATTCGGTTATGATCTAGAAACAATGAGAATTACTACAAATTTTATTATCTATCCTCTAATAACACAATATCCACTTACGGAGATGGCAGCACCCAAGTTTGCTCGCTTTAAAGAAAAACACAGAAGACAGATTATACAGCCGTCACGATCTTGTAAACGCTACTACTAATTTCAGTAATAGGTAGTATACACTTATTTAAAAGATCAGTTAATTCGTAAACAATCAGGACAAATAACTTTATCGCCATTACAGGTCTCATGAAAACAGTAGTATTGGATCGGTTGTACAAAGATAAAATCTAGACGTCCTAGAAGAACGTTACATTCCTATCCGATCAAACCATGCCATCATGAAACCCGTACAAGAATTCAGAACACGATCAAAAATTGTAAGTTTCAAACGAGTCATTTTTACCTGTAAATAGGAAATTTAAAATCTTTAAACAGAAATGATATTTACTTACTTTGGCTCTGTTTGCGATACTCGTAGCCTCGAACTATCCATCGGTATCCACTCATCGAATCTTGCACTCCACTTATCAAAATGTATCAGTACTTCTCTTTCCACCCAATCCGTTTCCACTACTTTAGCAGAATACCTGCCGAAAGTATTGAAAATTAATCCATCTTTCATGTATCATGAATCACGTTATAACTTATTTCTCTATACCAATACACACCACTTTTCATTGAAGTCCTTTGCTTCCAATTTGGCACCAGGGAAGAATTTTAAACTATCGCGACTTAGCACTTTTGTTTTTAAGTCATCAGCTTTGTCAAAATCTTTCTCGTCTACCTCTTTAAATCCATTTAACTCATTTTTGAGAATCAAATCTTTGGGCACATGCTGCATAGCTATTTCAGGTTCAACTATACCCAATTGTATCGCCATAGTATTTACTTTTATTTCCGAATCTTCAAGCATTTCCTCTTTCATATTCCTAGAATTTTTTTCCACCGACAATCTGCACCCCTGCTCCATCGAATCTGTGGTCTCCAATAAATTAACTGAATCCGCAGACGATTCTGGTCTAGAATAACAAGTATCGCCACAACTGTCAGACTTTGGCGTTCTATCTTCGGATAATAAAGGAGAATGTCTCATGTTTAAAATCTCTGCATTTATCAAATCCAAATCTTCTTGGGCATAGGAAGTAGAGGTCTTTACCGACATGATTACTGGATCTAAAAAACAATATGCAAACCTAGTTATAGTTAATAGCAAAAAATTCCATATTAAATGTAAGTGACAGTTTACGATCGTCTATTTATACGCTTTACATATTTGACAAGTATTTTCCAAAGAAAAATTATGTACTCGAGCTGACCAAACACAAAATAGGCAATTATTAATTAAGATATCTCCGAAAGTATTGTTTACGTCCTATATAAGTAGTTTGAATGTTGTTCATATCTCCGATTACTTTTCATCGAAGGGTCATTCTATATCGCAACAGAAAGATTCGTAACTCGACGCGCGTTTATTTTAAAGAAATCCATAAATTTGTGCGGTTCTCGTCCGACGGTATCGCGTACACGCGAGTCGCAGGAAGCATCGAAGGAGCGGGTAGCGGGAAGGACGAAGAAGCTGAGAAAGCACTAGAGTGTGAGAAAAGTAGGGGAAAGAGAAGGAGGAAAAGACGAGAATGAAGTAGAAGATGGAGAGAAGGAGGTAGTGTGCGTGTGAGAGAGATAGAAACAAAAAACAGAAAGAGAGAAGACGACAGAAGAAAAAGAACGCACGAGTTTCCCCGTGGTATATTTTGTTTGCCAGCTGACGAAGACGTCGATTTCGAAAAAAAGAGGAGTCGACATTTATCGGACTGTACCTGGATGGTTGTCATAGTCTGCAAAAACCGAAGGCACGCTGCCTTTCTTCAACGCTAGCTTGTTAGTTTTGCTGGCAGCTTCGTAGTCGGCACGTTTAAAATGTCTGTGGCAGACGACTTGACCGGGCGTCGGCTTGAAGCTCGGCTCGAAACCGCCGCTGGCCAACCACCTGCCTCTGAGTAGAGCGTCCTTTGGAAATTTATGAAGCGGCAGGCCCTTCGTACGCGCCTCTTGAACGTCGATTTCGCAGTTGGGCACGCAACATTTGCGCGCCATTCTCATCGCCCCCGCAGGCGGTGGTAGCCTCTTAACACGCGACCGCGCTATACGCCGCCGCTTCATTTACGCCGGTACTACATAGCAACGATCGTCCGAGAGAGAAACATTCGCACCGCACTCTACTTCCACCACCACCTCGTTCGTTCGTTCGTTCTTTCTTTCTTTCTTTCTTTCTTTCCTTCCTTCCTCGAGCTATGCTCTCTCCACCGCGTACGTCTCTACTCTTCTAATCGCCGTTGCGCTCGTACACCTCACCGTCACCCTCGACGACTACCTTCCAGCAAGCGTTTAAGCCTGAGATCACGAAAAGCTCGAAGCGCCTCGCGGACGCGCGCGCCCTTCACACTCACCACTATTACACCTCGATCGGCGATGTCCGCAAAACTACTGAACACGCTCGACGAATCTTCTTGCTATTGGACGCGCGAAACGCTACTAATCGATTCGCGCACGTCGACCCGCGATTCCAACGTTCGATATTTGCTTTTTATTGTACAGCACTCTCACTACGTGTACGTACATACGCTCTCTCTCTCTCTCTCTCTCTCTCTCTCGCGCGCGCGCGCGCATGCATGAATATGTACGTACATACTTGTTCAAACCTTTAACCCTTTTTGCGATTTTTAATCATTTGTAATTGTTTATTCATTGTTTCGAGCGTGTTTATTGTTTAATTATTGCAACGAAATTATTGATTTTAGGCTAGCTCGGGATATCTTTGATTTCTTATCGATGGATGTCACAGGATATAAAAGCTACATACGTATCGCGACATAGAAACGAGCGACCAATGAGCGCGAACCGAGATAGTTCTACTCTTCACAATGAATAAACCGAATTCGTTGTGTTTCAAATTTAGTTAATGCATACTTTCTTTTATATTCGTTTTATGTGAATCGTTTTACAAAAATAAACCGTTAATTATTGCGTATAGTTTACTAACGAAACTAATAATGTTAAATCGTTTGTTACTCCAGTTTCGCGATCATTAATTTTTATGTAAGTATATGTGCAGTGCACCGGTAATGACACGTACTGGTTTGAAGTCGATTACGTCATTCAAGATACCTATTGCAATTTCTAAGTTTTGCGCAATACCTTGTATGCAAAACTTGGATATAACGATATAAAAGCAACTTATAAACTGCTATGATCGATGAATAAAATAGGATTCATTCCATCGCATCAGTCAGTGTGGTTTCTATAATGAAAATGTAAAAATTAGATGCATCAATTATATGCAGGTAACAGTAACAGTTATTATCGTAGTTACACGATTTCGTAAGAAGAATTTTGACGCTATATTTTCTACGTTAATTTTTCATTTCTTTGATAAAGATTATTTCCGAATAATCACTCTACATCTATATATCGTAGCTTATATAAAGGCATTATAGCACCGGTGGTCGTGTTTCGGATTAACCAATCGGAAACAAGTACGACGTACGTTCGTTGAACGTAGCTCCATGATGGACTCCCCTTAAGTATTCATTTCGTATATCACGTGACATCCGTTACGCGGATCTTCTTTCCCGTTGGATCAACCGAACCTGTGTGCTTGTTCTCTGTTACGGAGCTAAGGCCAAATCGGCGACTTGCACCATTGTCAAGATCCATCGACTTTTATTACAAGAAAAAATAAATAGTAAACATGACTACCAAAGCCGAGCTCGCTTGCGTTTACTCCGCTCTGATTCTCGTTGACGATGATATCGCCGTAACGGTAAGAGTACCTCACGTGTGTTCGATTGCCGTTTCATTACGCATATTTGTTATAGTTAATACCGTTTATAATTTGTATCGAGTTCTATAATTGTTATGATTACTGATTGTATTTTTCTTTTGCATCGTTTGGAATCACCTAACGTGCTAAAAATGTTACAATGATTTCATGGAAATAGAAAAAATACATTATATTCATAAACCTATACTATAGATTTATTCTATGACTTTCTATATTTTCTATTTCGCAGGGTGAGAAGATACAAACAATTTTAAAAGCTGCAAACGTAGATGTGGAGTCCTACTGGCCTGGGCTTTTTGCAAAGGCTTTGGAAGGTGTAAATGTGAAAGACCTGATCACTAAACTTGGATCTGGCGTTGGTGCCGCACCTGCTGCCGGTGGTATGTATTTTTATTACTCATTTCAGTTTTGTCCTCTTCATCCACCTTTCTAACTAATTATAGTAGAATGGTCAGTATTTGAGGATATATAAAATGAAAAAGGAATCCTAGTGGATCACTCGTAATACGATTCGCCTTAGATTCTTTTAGCAATATTTACATCCAGCCAACTTTGATTAAGTTCTTCGTACTAAAAAGTATCATGCGCATTTTAGCTGCCGCTGTTGCCGCCGCACCGGCTAGCACAGAAGCTGCTCCAGCTAAAGAAGAGAAAAAGAAGGAAGAACCAGAAGAAGAATCAGACGAGGACATGGGTTTCGGTAAGTCTATATAAGATCTACAAAATCTTATTCGATAATAATCAAAGAAGTTTATCTGAGATTTATTTCTGGTTCGTACGTTAGCATTCAATGATTATTTTAGCATGTATTAGCTACTGATGAAAGATGTGAAGACAACATGTTCAAATGAGATAGTCTTTACATTACGACGTTCTTATAAAAATTGAAGCACGAGTTTCATACTAACTATACTTTATTTGTTTACAGGATTGTTCGACTAAACTCAGGGATCGCGTTGCGTTGGTCCATTCCTCTTTTATGTACAGTTATATTGTACAGTGAATAAAACATTTAAAAAATTAAAAATATTAGAAGTCTTTGTACTTTTTTGTCACATTGGAGGAAGCATAATTAGGTGGTAAGCAGTTTCAAAATTCTTGCGAATATTTAGACGTAATACGATGAGAATAGATTAAAAATGTAACACGGCACAATCGTAGCGTATCAAGTATAGCGCGGTGTTGCGGTAATAATAACTTAGTCACTAAAGATGTGAATGTACACGTAAGTACATACGGATATATTTATCTAAAATACGTGTCTTTGTAATGAGCCATATTATTTTAATAAAACATTTCAGACTTTGTCACTCCGTGAGACGTTAGATAATATATTGCATATATTTCACTTTTCTATACGATATACATTCTTGATAGACTTTGGACTTTTTAACTATGAGACACTCATTGGACTTTCCATCATCGAAAGAACCTGCTTTCATTGACACTGAAAATATCCTGCATTTTGCACAGACAGGAACTAATATTATACATGTACATTTTGTCAGCTACAGTTACAATCTGGCATATATAGAAAGAATATTTACCGATACGTACTATGAATTTTCAGTCTATCGACAGACTCAATAGTTATATCTATGAGATCAACATCCATGCAGTCGTTTCGAATAACATTCGTGAGATTTCGATAATTTATCATATCGTAACTGCATGGGATTGGTAGTCCTCCAATCCAAATCATTCGTATTGCATTTTGCGAGCAAAACATGTGCGTTGCGATTTCATTATATCTTTGATAGAACTTGAAATGATACTTTAAATAAAGCTCTTAAAATAGCGTGCATCAAGACAATGGTATAATGGTTTTAATGTATCTTGATTTACGAGCATTATCGAAAATAAACGAGTAGTTCTTTGAAACGGTAGTGTGTGTACATGTACACATATACACACACAACCTACTATATATATGTATATAACTTGTATTCGATTTTTGAAAATATCTCTATCATTTGTCTCGCGAACTTACACGTTCGTACTCGTTAATTCTTTGGAGTACTTTTTATTAGACAAAACAAGAAATAAGTATGAAAACTCGTTATGATCGATCTACAGGCTATATCTGACTAGGTAGTTAATCTTTAAAATCATCGCTACGATGAACTTCCGGCTCGGACAGTGGTAACCATTGCGCAGAGGCACCCTTTCCTGACAATACACGATGGAACAGCTCCTTCTGACACTTATTGGAAACCTCACATTTCGCAATGAGCTCGCCGTTAGCACGCAATACGGAAAACTCTAGCGTGCACTTTGAAAACCCTTCGTTAGGAACATCAAAGCTAAGAATATCATTCCATACTGGACTCGTGGCTTCCCGCTTGATACTAGATTTCTTCTTTTTCAGACTTTTTCCATCTTGCATAAGCACGACCTAAAGAAAGAAATGTTATTCGCGATAAGACGAACAGTGCTCTCACAACAAATATCTATTTAAACGTACCTTTACATATGGATTGCAACTCGTTGGATCGTCGGGTATAGGCAAATTCTTTGCTCTGACAACGATGATCGTTAATTTTTCAGCTAAGGGTTGATAGGACAGAGATACCATTAGTTCTCCCAAAGGTGGTGCTCTGAAACCACCTTCTGCTCCGTAACGCAATATCGGTTTTCTAACGGTCGTAAGCGTTAGACCAAGAACATCGATCATCGCCGATAAAGGAAGTTGCACGTAACCCAAGCCACGGTGTCTAGAGAAAGCATCGAAATCGTATAGAAGAACTTCGAGGGTTCTATCGCTTAACGAAGATTTTGGGTTCACTTCGAAAACGAAGTCCTCGTCGAAAACTGTTCAAAAGAGAATATCGTAAAGTGCTGTTGACATTTTCGAGATTATCACTGGAGATCGATGAACGAGCTTTACCTGGATCTAAAGTACGTCTATGTATTTTCGTTTGCCAGATGTTACTTCGATCAGGTAACAAGCGTATCTTTGCATAAGGATCGGCGGTTCCGCTGAGCTCGCGTGCACGGAGATCACGAGCCTTTTAAGAAGAAAATAAACGCAAAAAATAAATAAACTTGTATACGAAGATGACACGTAGATAATAGCTTCTTTATCAGAGTTCATAATAAGCGTTGCATTCGTGTTTTTCGATACCTCTAAGAGCCGCACGGTAAGCATACCAGCAACCGCATCGTGAATCAAGCCAATTTCTAATTCACCTCGGCACTCGTCCGTTGAAGATGTCGAGGAGGAGGAAGATAGCTACAAATAAATGCGACAGTAATACGATAGCAATTATATAGAAAACGTTTATACCGATAAATTATATTCGTATACCTTGTGCCGTGGTCCTGATTCAATTTCAAGACTATTTAGTCTCGAATGAGAACTATCTAAGCTTCTAGGAGGATGTTTGACGATTACCATTCGTTTCTCCGATGCTACGACAGTACCCTCGGGTAAGGGCGGTGCGAGAGGACTAATGGGTGACGGTGGAATATCGTCGGATTCGGATAAGTGATGTCGAACTGTGGAAAATTGGTTATTACAGAATCAGTTACGCGATCACCTTGAATCATTCACAACAGAAGAAATTGCATCGTATTCGTTTACACAGCACTCACTTTTTCGCGGAGAATCACTCGCAATGCTATCGAATACGTGATCCGATTGCCATTCTTCGTCGTCGGAGCGACTGGCGCTGTGCTTCGGTGTTTTACTGTCACGACCAAGCGATACGCTGGAACCTAGTCCAACTAGAACGTCCTTCGACGATTTCGCAGCTTCCTCGGCCCTGTCCAACAAATCTTTTTCAAACCTGGAAAACATAGTAGAAGTCTACAACGATCAAATTACGTGGTTAAATCAATATACGCATGTATATCCGATATGCGATAAACGATGGTAAACAATGTTCGCAGAACATACCAGTTGAGAGGACCAACGCCCGAAGCAAGCAAGGGTAATCGTCGGCGACGAGCACAGATCGTGTAAACGATCACCGCCGAAATTGCTCCAGTAGCAGCTCCCACGGTTCCTAAAACGGCGACCACTCCAGCTCCGTGAACGTCCATGTTAATTCGATCTTGAGTATGCTAAAGTTAATAATTCTCACAGTGAAAAAGGTTCGATAGAACAGAATTTGGCAAAAAAAGTCATAAAAATAAGCCGACTTTCGGAAGAGCTATAAATGTTCCAAAGACCATCGAAATTTATTCGAGTTTCTACGCTCATTGTATCTTAAAGTCGCTATAGGTTGTTATTAAAGAGAAAGAACCGTTTGAACAGTGGCTCGACTTACCGTATGCGCTCATTTGTATTACATTCTTATCGATGTGCTCGAGTCAAAAAATTTTGAGCAGCTTCTTGATTTACGTACAGTGATGCAGGACATATGTTGCCGGGGAGGCAAATCGAGCAGCCTTGAATCATGTACGAAAAAAGACACGTACGTCTCGTTTATATAAAGCTAATTGTCGCACTGGTTCTACCTTGGTCTCTCGCACACACATACACCAGAATGCCGGCGAAAAATAAGGGGAAAAGTTGCTAACGTTATAGAGACGTCGCATTGCTCGCTTTCCCAACCGGATCGATATTCGAGTAGGTGAGAATTCTTGCTCCTAATCGCTGGATCAACTGGCGGCGCTTTTTCGAATCACTTTCTCTTATATCGACATTGTTTCTGGGAAGAAACGATAATATCGAATTTTTTGTCTGCCTTTTTTTATCTTTCAGGAAGGACCAATCGTTGATCGTATCATCGTACATATAAACTCGATGATTCTAATTTTATCAAAACACTGTGCGCGTAACGGAGCCCTAAGTAAACGTCAGTACGAGAAACAGCTTGCACGCATGGCATTACAGTACAAAGTCACCGAATACACTTTGTCAGAGTTACGAAGAAAGCGCTGGTAAATAACAGGTAAATAATGTTTTACTGGCATTAAAACTATGGTACAATAGATCAAGTTACATAAAATATTAGATATTAAAACGCAAATATTCTTTATTTTCGAATCTCGTAGATGCTATCGAAAGTCGACAAAACTTGCTAACTTCAGATACTTTATAAGTTATAATAATACATGCGATTGCTGCGATAAGTATTACGACGTTGATCGACGAATCATAAGAATTGAAATGTAATAACGTTTCAATTCTTATGATCATTATCGCACGTATTATTATAACTTATAATGTATCCGAAGGTAGCAAGTTTTGTCGATTTTCGATAGCATCTGCGAGATTTATTTCGTAGCAATTTTGTTGCAGTCACGAAACCATTCACCACGGGAGCAGACAGACGTTCGTCAAGGATAGGGTTGCTTTTGGATAGTCGCGGCAAAAAGGAGGACTGTCGCAGATCTATACTCGTTTGAAAACACAGAAAACGAAGTAAATAATGTTTCCATTCGAATAAACTTAGGGTACGATAGATCGCAGTTTGTAAAGATCAGATATTGTTGCGTAAATATAATTCTTGCATTTTTAGTATCCGTCTGAAAGGGAAATCTGTGGTATCATCATCTCTGCGTGGATTGATAAGAACAGAGTCGATTGGAAACTGAAGGTATTTTAGATGCAGTACGATAAGAATGTAATTCAAATGGAATATCGTAATAATAAATTTATTTATTGGTATATTTCAGGTACATAGGATAAGGACAGACGAGAAATGTCTTTAAAGCATAGTCTTTATATTTTTCGAGGTATATCCAATAATATTAATACAGTGGAACCTCCAGTATCCAACAATCTAATATTCGAACGTTCTAGTATGCGCATGCTCTGCTATCGGAACTCCCTATTATCCGAACACTACGTGTACATACAATTTCCTACTTGTATCATCTATTATCAAAACAGATAGTCGTTAACAACTCAGCAGTTCACAACTCACGTATAATGGCATCGAAAAGGTAACGTGTTTTAATGATTAAAATTAAAAAATTATAGCATTATTTCATGAAAATTACTTCAAACATGTCGTCATTTTCTTGTTGTTATATCTTTTTTTTTTAAATGCAAGTTCTTAATTATGATAAGAATTTGTGTTCTAGTATACGAAAATTCCAATATCCGAACGGTTATGTCTCCCTATTAATTCGGATACTGGAGGTTCTACTGTACTTAAAAGCAATAATACTCAAGAATGCATATACATACGAAATAGGTATATAATTTTTTTATTTTTCCTTTGAATTTGAAGGTTATGAAGCCTGTATAAGCCGAGGACGGTAGTGGGCCTGTTAGGAAAGTACAAAAGTGTAACTAACAATAATGTAATAATTGAAGAAACGTTATTGTATACTGGAATATCTAATACTCAGAATTAACAAAGTAAAAGGTGTTATTGTCAAAAAGTTTTTTTTTTTTTTTTTTTTTTTTTTCGATAGCTCCACTGCAAGAGAAGATACTGTAAAGCAATAGCAGATGGAACATGGTGGCGAACGCTTTATCTGTTCTGTTTTTCTCAGTCGTCCATTTCGATTTGCATCTCTAGTGTGATTTTTCTTCGAACCGATCGTTCTTACTCCTCTTATCTGTTAGGTTACTACTTAAGCGTTTAAGAAAGCAGGCGAAACGTAGGTACGAGTTATAAGCGAAGCGCAAGTGAGGTTGGCAGTCACAACTCGACAGTAACAACCAGGGTCGGCAGACCAAACCGAGCAGTACAAATTGTGATTTGCAGACTTAACCGGGCAGACACAACCTATATTGGCAGATTTAACCGCCCAGACACAACCGGGATCTGCAGACGTAACCCCTAGACACAACAAATATCCTCAGACGTAACCGGCTCAACACAGCAGAGACCCACAGACGTAACCGGCCAGATACAACCGAGATTTGCAAGCTTAAATGACCAGATACAACCGAGGTCCCCAGACTTAACCGCCCAGACACAACCGAGATTTGCAGGTTGAACCGCCCAGACACAACTGCGTTGTCCAGACACAACCGAGATTTGCAGGTTGAACCGCCCAGACACAACTGCGTTGTCCAGACACAACTGAGATTTGCAGGTTTAACCGCCCAGACACAATCGCGTTGCTCAGACACAACCCACCAAAGTCTGGGTTCGGTAGGTGTACTGGCGGGTATTGCACCAGCACACCTACTCGCGGTGGAGAGAAAGGAGAACGACGAGACCCGCCGTCGTCTCCGAACACAGGAGGGCCTGGATCGGGAGGAGCAGGCGGCCGCCATTGCACGAGGGCGGCGAGAGGCCCGCGAACGCCTCATGGCGTCGTGGCAGAGGGAGTGGGAGGGAGGCGAAACCGGGGCATGGACTCGCCGACTCATCCCTGCTCTGGGGCCCTGGGT
>JAIFRP010004409.1:2325-15525 GCA_032403825.1 Odynerus spinipes
TTTTTTTTTTTTTTTTTTTTTTTTTATAAGGAACGAATATCTTTCGTTATCTATTTACTTTCGCGATCTTTATCTACTTATAAGTTAACATAGTAGTGATCGTTCTACGTCAATGTGTGTATTAGCGTTAACATTTACGATTAATCATTCCAAATTTTGCGATTTGGCTGAATTTGCGTTTAAATGGATCGAGTACAGCGGAATAGCGGAGTATTTTTTGATTATTATAGTATATGTACATTTTTTAGTGCGTAGCAATTGCAAAATTTGTATTTACATCACAAACAAAGCTACTTCTATTTATAAATGTATTTTTATAACTCCACGTCACTATCGCACGATAACAAAAAAAGAGTACGAAAGTTGAAAACAAGCTAACACGATTCGAGCAAAGGTACATTTTACTTTTTCTCTGCACATACATATTTTAGCAGATGCATTTAAGTAGTACGCAAGTAAGTACCTACTTAAGTAATCGATAAAGTCTTGAAAAATCCTTGATTCGATCACCGGACTTTGTCGTAGCGATAAAAAAAAAAAAATTCTCGAGTGTAATTGTACTTCTTCGCGCAAACCTATATCATAACCGATTTTATCGACGGATAGCGGATAAGGGTTGACAAGGTAAGCGAGTCAGATTTCCAAGGACTCTCCCGGCGGTCGGTTACTACTATCGTCCTCTTTGTCTATTTGCACGAGCGCGTTTCGTATTTGTCGCATAGTTGGAAGGAAGGAGGGCTCGGTGTCGGCAGTGTGTGCGCATTGCCAGTCCTCGAACGTGTCATTTGTGCGCACCGCAAAGTGTGTAGCTTGGCACTTGCAGTTACAGGCTTTAGGTTTGAATAAGGGGAGGAGCTTCGTGCATTGCCCAGCGTAATTATCCCCGTCCTCCTACGGCTTCCATGCCTGTTTCCTGCGGTCGTCCCCGTAACCGGTATATCTTATATACACAGCCGGCCGCCATCTTGGTCGCGTGCACTCTTTACTTTCTCGCAATTCTTTTTAAAACCTTTCCTACCAAATCCGCATACTCCGCACACTCCGCTGCTCCTCGGAGACTCGCCAACTTATTATTTCTTCTATTCAGCTATCGTTGTTTAATATCGTTTAATTTCTATTTCCTTTCTTGTTCCAGCCTGCGTCTTCTACCGGTTACTCGATTCTGGATCCATTTCCAGAGAGAATCGAAACTCGATTTTTTATTACGGTCTGTAGAAAACTTTACCATTATTTGAAAATCACTTTAAAGTCATTTTAGTAATTTGGATCGTATACAAGTAAGACGGTAGTATATTTTTCAATCGATACAAAGTGTTTGCCATTACAAAGTCCAGTCGTTAAAGTTAAACGAGCAATTTATTGTACCTACGTGACTTCGGTTTACCTGCATGTAGATGCATATGGAAATGTAAGGCACGATCCACACTATCGGCACGGTCTTGCTTCGATCACATCCCTGAGTGTTCACACTATCGAGTCGCTTACGGTTCGGTCACAGTACGACGCGAGCTCATTCCTACAGGAGTTATCTAAGGAATCAGTTCATTTTCTACCTTCGTACTCTTTTTTAATTATTTCTTCTCATAAAACAGTGGTATTTTCGGATGACGAATTGATTATAATTGCTGGTATACCGGACGAAGAAGAAGAAAGTGATAAATGCCTTCGTTCATCTTAGTTTTATTAATAGAAAAACGGAAGGAGAATATTTCATCTTATACAATATTAATTCGATAAACTGCACCGTCTTCAAACTTGTAAAATCGCGATTTGACTGTTGCGTATTCACACTGTAGGTTCAGGTTCGGACAAATCCGATCACGGCCCCGAAAATATTCTTTCCAACGATTATTACCGGACCGTGACCGAACCTAAATTGAAACGTTAATCATAACGTGAAGGCGTACTGTTAGAGAATATATTCTAATATATATATATATATATAGTATATATGAAACACATATTTCCTTTTACTATTCTATTTATACTTGGCGCGCTTGTAACGCAGGCTTACCATATTCTTACTAATAATATAGTATATTGTACACGTACGGTAAGATTGGTAGCCATGTATATAACAAATGAAGTTCACTTCCTTTATTATAGTAATACGTAATGTAATAAAGCTATAAGAAACACGTGTTCCATTAAACAGATAACAACGATCCTCATTATCAAATCCCATCAGGTTATGGGCCCAGGTACAAGAAAAACAATGAAATAATAGTTGACCAACCCGAAACCGTAGCGATAGTGTAGATCGAGCCTAAGTCCATTTATTGTTATTTCGAAATATTTAACACTAGAACTACCAGACCAGTCATTATGACTGCTTTTAAATTTTCATTAAAAACTTATTCAAATTTAAGTATACAAAAGTGTATTATAGTACAGTATAAGTATAAATAGTATAAACATGTAGGTACATATGTACAACCGGCCACCGGAGTGTACCACAGACTCATATATAGGTTCCTAAATATATAACGTCGCCTTACTATCAAAAGCTCCTAAGTCATTTCTACATAATAGAAAAAAAAAATAGTTAGACAATACCGAAAAATATCAAAACCTTCAAAGTTAAAAATTTACGACTTAGGAGCTTTTGATAGTAAGGCGACGATAAAAGATATAAAAAAGTTACTAGAATAATACAAGTTACCAAGTCCGTGGCGGCTACTAATCGAGTAGCCGTCGGAGAAGTATAGGTAAGTAATACCTACAATTCTTTATCGTAACACCACGAATACTATTAAAGAAATTCGCATGTCACGCGAAACACTTCGTGTCTACGTTTTTACCGCTTTAACATTGCTGTCAGCATGGCGCCACTCCCACAGTTGCCACTTGTCAACTGTCCTCTTTGGAGTATCTTCGTCGTGAATACGAACTGACCCTATATTAGGCTAACGCCGAGACGTCAATGATTTAACATTGCCTGCTATACGGCGTCTGTTCACCATTTTCTCAACGCACTTGCTATTCTTACGTTTTTTAGTATCCTCTTTTCTTCTTTCTGTTTTCTTAATCTCTAATATTATTTACGACAGACGATAGATAATAAACGTATATAATATACACTATTGGCTAAAAGTTTGGAATCACTCGCTGATTTCCATAAAAATCGGATATATCGATAAATTTTGAAATGATATATCAGTTATATTAGATATTAAGAAGCGAAGTTATGTTTTAAGAAATTTCAGTATTTTCTTATGTCCATAATGCTTTTATATAGTTTTTACATCGAGATTTTGTCACGATTCTCATGAATAGATGCATCGAAGAGAATAATACTCATTCCTTGATAAAAAAATAATACAAAATGTAAAACATACTACTTATAAGTTTTCTGACAAATTTTTTCATATAAATTGTATTTTTTCTTATAAATATCCTGTTTCTCTGACTCTACATACACGAGCCGTTTATTTTGAAAGTGGGGCAAGTCCATTTTTAAAAAAAATGAAGATAATAACTATATATAAAACTTAATATGATCTTTTTATCTGTAAACAATTTGTAGTAAAAAAAGTCATATTCCCTAATATTTGGAAGATGGAAGTTTTAGCTATTAACGGTATTGTAAATATGTTTATTTTGAAAGTGGTGCAAGTCCATCTTAGGTTGAAATTATTTTTAACCGAATATATTGCAGCAGAATTTAGAATAATAATAAGTATATCAACTGAAATATTATCCCTTTAATTAACGATTACAATAATTCATTAATTTTGAAAGTGAGGTAAGTCCAGTTAGGTATAAAAAAACCTGTATTTTTTTTTAGCCAGCACTATAAACACTATTGGATAATAAATTTACATTATCTAGCACCACAAAATACAAAAAAATATGTTTATTAGTGCTTACCAATATTTTTAAATTTATTAAAATGCAAATCTTTAAATATCTCGCAATAACAAAAAATGGACTTGCTCCACTTTCAAAATAAACCGCTCACATAGTGATTCCAAACTTTTGGTCAGCGGCGTATATTCTCGTTGTTCTTAAATCGAAGACGATACATAGTCCTTCGTCGCGAAGTAAATAGGTCGATCAGATTATTTCGAATATGAACCTAGTTGACTACTCGTTACGTACTATTTAGTTAAATATAGAAAGGCAGAAATGTTTTAGAGCCGGGGCGCCGTGACACGCACGACATCGTTGCCATTAAACGTTGCAACGTTTTCCAGTCTATTAAAAAGAACTCGTTGATAATTAGCGAATTAATGATAATTGTTGTACGGAGTTTCGCAGCAAGACTTGTGCAAGTTTTCCCATGTCGCCGGTCCAAGACTCCTTTGTCGATCGCGTCATGCGCGAAAGCATGCGACAAGAGCTCCTTATGACTTTTGCTACCAATAATTCCGTCAGCGAAAAACATCTCTTCTATAATTAATGTGACATCGAATGTAACGGTCGCTCTAGAACGATGATAAATTGATAAGACTGGTAGAGACTTTGAGTTTTACGCTGGTACCTACTAAGTACGAGGAGCACGTTACAAAGAAATGGATCAGAAAGAGGGTAGGTAGTGTTCGTTCCGACGGATCATGAATATACACTAAAATTCCATTTATATGAACAAAATTTCAGTAGTTCTTGGTTATTCCAACTTTAACTGAGCTCTTGTTATTCGTACAATTGATGTGTCCCCCGATACGTTCACATAAACGGAGTTACATCGCATCGAGAAGAATTTTTCATTTCCGATCGATTTTAAAGAAAATCGCGCGATCGCTTCCTGTATGTGGAGAGATTCTGCTTCTTACGAATATCACGATAATAGAATATAGTCGAGGTACTATTCGTATTCTTCGTCTCGTCCGAAAGAGGCCACGCTTTTGTCACCCGAAAGATTTAACATGAAAGGAAAGTACCGACAAACGGGCCCTAGCGATACCAACTCGAATTACTTTGATCAATCTGGTACTCTACGTAGAAATCTCGATTCCACGAAACTTTACGTATGTACATATGTATGTACGAACGATGTAACGATGGGCGAGACGTACACAGTAAACTCCAAAGTCCAAATTATTAGTATGAACTATACCTATTTACTGTACGGTCAAGAATACCATCCTTACGTCGTATCGTGGTAAGCGGTGCGGCCTTGAAATTATTTTACTCGTATCATTTCGACGTTCCGGGTATGGTTATGTACTATACTTGGCCTCAATTCTTCTCAATTTACTGATTATCGCACTTCCACTCTGCAAATTCCTCTTTGCCTTACCTCTCTTTATCTCTCTCTCTCTCTCTCTCTCTCTCTCTCTCTGTCTCTCTTTCTCTTTCTCTTTCTCCTTCTTTTTCTCTCCCTCATTGTTTAGTAGTCCAATTATTCTTTTTAGATCTACAGTGAACGCAGTTACCATAATCTCTCCTGTATATACAAGCTATACCATATAATTTCGTATGCTTTGCAAATAACTCGTCTTACCTGGCGTCCTATTTATTAACCTTGCGAGAACTGTCGTGTTTGAGATCTAGCTGAAGGACAAGTTTCTAGCAACGATTCGATGTCGGGAAGCCTTGCGAGCGATCTCTCCTCGGTAGGTACTTCGACAACGGCGTCGTTGGTAGTCCGATGAAAAATCGGTTCGTTCGGAATTGTACGCAAGACCACGAAGGATTCGAAGTAATTCCTTAACAACCCAATTTCAGGAGATATAAAGGAGTCGAGACATTACAATGCCGCCTTTGCTTCCTTCCAAGGAACTTTGACGTGGCCAACTGTTTTGTGTTTTTGGGGAGGCCTAATAAAACGCAGCGCCGACAATGCCGTCGTAATAGCGAGCGTGCCTACGGCGCTTATTAAGGGCCTCGAATTTTCGACTGACCCGTCGTTTCGGTCTGACAAGGAAATAACTTTCAGCGAAGATAGCGGCCCCGGACCGAGCGAACATCGTGTCCGGCTATTGGAAATCGATAGAAAGGTGCATGCACGGTGGATATATCATAATACGGCTGTATCGCTGAAACGAGAGAAATCAAGAGATAAATAGCGTTTACGTACCACTTTGTATATACAGGGTGTCCAAGAACGGGTGATGCAACAGGGCAAGGGGTAATTTTACATGGAAAAATGCCTCGAAATGTAGGATACAAGTTTTTATTTGAAGTTTTACTTTCGAGATCAAAGTTGAAAATTTGTCCGGTACACGTGCACTTAGGTAACGTTAGATTTAACGGATTTCGTTGTTACTCGGTAATATTAGGTTGCCTGGAAAATTCGTGCCGAATTTTTCAAAAGATTGAAAGATGGGAATTAATTTATTTTAAGAACCAAGGTCGATGTATTTTTAAAAACTAGGTCAACTATATTATTTAAATATATACACAAAACTAATGCGTTTTTAGTATTGGTATGTATATACCTACTGATATATTTTATAACTTTCTTAGGTATATGGAGAATCGGCATGAACTTTCCAGACAATCCAGTATTAATAGTGTTAGGAATAACTCAAATTTATGACACACTTTAACAATTTTAATAGTGACTTGTATTGACCTATTAAACTTTTTAATTTATTGTTAAAATTGTCGCTCGCGCTGTCGTATACAAAGCGTCACTCTCCGAATCACTGAAATGTGTACTATTTCTATGTTCTGAACGTTTACTTGTTCAATGGCTTGTTTGACTTTGCTTTTTAATTGGAAAGGGTTTTTACTATCTTCAATTTATCTATCTTTGTGTGTTTCACTTTATAAACACACGGATGATAAAAATCAGTCATATTTAGTGAAATTCATGAAGCCTAGGGGTTATCTAAGTGGACATGTACCGGATAACTTTTCAACTTTGATTTTTTCGAAAATGCCTCAAATGAACAAATTTTATTCTATATTTTCGATTTATTTTTACACGCAGTATCACCTTACGTCCTATTGTACTACCCGTACTAGGACACCCTGTATATATGTACGTGTATATACGTATTGGTATCTTTTACTTATCCGGTAGTAGGTACAGGGAATACCGTTGCACTCTCGTCGGCCATTTTGCGCGGAGATACATCGACGGCGTTTCACAGCGTCTCGATGCACCTATAAGGTAAAGAAAAAACCTACATCGCTGCATTACTGGTCGATGCTTCTTCCAATTTTAACGATAAAGATTAAATTTGTTAATATCGTCCTAAAAATGTATACACTAGCAAAGAGATAAAGGTTTAAGGGTATAAATTAAATGGAATTTTAGGGTCTGCGATATATTCGAGATTATATAAGACTGAAAGCGTGGAACCATTGGTTAACCGAAGGTCACGTGCGCGAGCCCAAAAGTATCACATCGAATGGTCCTTTAGAGTTGATAGAAGACTTTTCATCTTAGAGTTTTAAGTACGAGTTTAAATGCACCTTATTCCTTCCCAGATGTAGGCACATTTGTAAATCGCTGGAATTTTTAGTCCGCCTCCTATCGAATGCACCAAGCTAACTAAATTTTCAATATAACTTCGAATACACTAGATCAAACAGATTTGGTTCCACAGTGTAGATGAATATACAGCGGAACTCCGTTTACATGAAACAAATTTTAGTAGTTTCTGGCCATCGAAACTTTAGTTGAACTCTTATTATCTGTACAACTGACTTGTTCCCCGACACGTTCATATAAACGGAGTTCCGCTCTACAGTAGAACTCCATTTATATGAACACGTCGGGGGACAAGTCGGTTCATATAATCAGATTGTTGTACAGATAATAAGAGCTCAGCTAAAGTTCTTATAACCAGGCAGTAATAAAATTTCGTTCATATAAATGGAGTTCATATAAACGGAGTTCTACTGTATATTTAACATCGGATTTTTGGTGGAATCCTCTTATATGAACACGAAGTTCTATTAACTGAACGAAAAATCACAGCTGATAGGAAGAATAACGTGGACTCCTATTACACGAACGATCTGGTTATATGAACCGACTCGTCCCCCCTACATGTTCACATAAACGGAGTTTTACTGTACCTACTTAAATTCATCTACTAGGTATATAGGTAGGTACTGGTAAAAGGATATAGAATGTTTAATTCGTTCGAAGACCTTTTCTCCTCTCACGACAAGATTTATCTATATCCTACGTATCATGGATCGAACGGTTCATTCGCGAGAAGATTTCGCGCTTGCTAAAAAATTAGACGTCCTCCTTTCAAAGTCAAGATCGACTTCGCGTACCAAAGAGATAGCAATTCGATATAATTCTATTCTCAGAGTCGGTAAGAAAGGAGAAGAGAATGCGAGCATAACTATGTAGCCTACACCTCTTTTCTTCCGAAACCGATCCGTGTCGTGGACTCCTTTGTCTTTTTCAGACTTTCTGCCACGATTCTCGAGGAGCTACGGTACTAATGCTTTCCAATCATGGGATTATCCCTACGTCCGTAGGGACAATCAGGAAAAGATACGCGCGGCCTCCTGTAATACGAAAGCCTGTAGCGAAGGGGAACGAGGGGAACGGCGCGAGGCAGACCGGCTGTCAATCATCCATGGGGTAGACTACCAATTTCTTCGCTTATAATTTCTGATAATTTCTTCGGACCGAGCGAACTGGCGCGGTCAGCCCCCAGCCCACCTCTCTCCCTCGCTCACTCTTTCTCGCTCTCTCTCTCTCTCTCTCTCTCTCTCTTCGCTACGAAAATCATCATAAGAAGGTAATTGCGCCGATCACGTACCCGCGGCTTGTATTTATCCTTGTTTCATTATAATAACAATGTAACGCGCGCCATAGCTCGAGACTGGAAGTCGGGGTAATCATTGGTTCGACACACGGCTAAGGCCGATATATTTTTGCGGTTCGATACATATTCCAAGCCAATTAGCTGAACGTAAGAGGAGAAAGATGGAGGAGGGTATCCTCTGGCTTCTCTTCTCGGATTCACGCGTGTAACCTAACTACCACACTTGGAGATCGGAGAAGCGAGAAAAGTTGAGGATATCTACTAGATGGTATATGGTGGTATCTTAGTTAGATAGTATGTTGGATCGATTTTTAGAGCGTAAGTCGCGAAAGATCTCGTTAGAAAGCTAGAGAGTCGGGATCGATGCGAAATATACCAACGTTGGGTACGAGTTAACGCGTAAAACTCGGTTCAGGGTTAGACGATAATGCAAAGGCAACGAAAATGTTTAGGTAGGTATATACATAAACTAGTGTTCTATTTGATTTATCTCGACAGGCAATTGACCAAAGGCTGCAAAGCAATTGAAATATGGGCTTTTTGTAAAGATACATTTTCTCATATCAAAGAATTATTTTATAGATTAAACAGTATAACTGGATACAGACTAAAGACAGCAAACTACAAATCAAGTGAACAAGAGTCACATATGTATAACATAAAATATAGAGATGGGTAAAGCACCGAGTGGAGGAACTATGAAGACTAGGTTAAGTACAGTATATATTTTTATAACTATTTTATATTATATAAGTGTACAAACAATGTTCAAAATAAAAGCAAATTTGAACAATCTAAAATCCCAAAATCAGCCCTATTGATGAGTCTGCAGTCGGATCCAAGACGAAACACTCTTTCCCTTTCTTTCTCTTTTTTCCTACTAAAATATTTCCAATCAACATCTCCTATTCTAATTAATCTACCATCAACCCAAAGGAGTTTCTTCGGAGAACGAATCTGTTACGCCTCCAGGACCAACAGCATCCGACTCGTAACATAGGATTAAATAAAGTCCTACACTATTTTTCGACAGTTTCCTCGTTATATTTCGTTCCCAGCACCGATGTCTATTTTGCATGATAATATTAGACTCCTGGATAGCTAATTTCAAACGTGAACAAGTAAGCACGCGTTCCGTTGTGAAAAATGTTTGCGTACGTAAGGAAGAATCTTTAGAATCTCTAAGTACACAGAAGTTTATTTCATATTGCACCGTCAACGCTCCTATCTACTCGTAGGTTGCTCCTACGGTCGGTGGAGTACACCTACGAGTAATTATTCATAGCACGCAATTACCAACAATATGCGCGCTCCTATGTCGCTGCGAGCGCTCGAGCCGGTATCGTTGCATCAATAGCGGCACTAGTTGCAGTCTTGATTGTGCTTCTACGTTTCGAAACAATGATTTATCTAATTAAGTCTCACTTTTGCATTGTTAGCAGCGCTTTTCTTATATGCCTTCGCCCATTATAACCGCCGACCCATTATATTTTCTCCGACACGGAATAGCGATACACCGTTTCAGATATATTCTTGTTCTTCAACTTTTTAAACTTTACCGCTCGCTGTTCGACCTGAAAAACGAATTTCCAAGAAACGCTATCGCGATCCATGCTAGTCGCGGTACACGCTTGTCGGTATTTTTTCTCGATTTCTTTTATCTCGGCACGGTGATGCTGCGTTATGTTGTTTTCATCAGGCTCCGAGTGAACGTGAAATGTATTTGGTGTTTCTCTTGTGGATCGCGGTTGATTACGTTCGATCGCCATTTTTGACACATTTATAGGTATTTTTCGATTTTTCAGAGTTCACGCAACGCTCTTCGTTAGGCACACGAGTACCTATTTATATTTTTTTATAATTTTATAACTTTTTATAATTTGTTATAATTAAAGGAAAAATATGTTGGAACGATTCGAAAGTAGGTATATCAAGTAGGTAAGCGAGTATAATAAGCGAGTATATTCTATCATGAAAGAAAATATTATTTAATATTTTTGTATTAATATTATTATTTTTATATTCCATATTTTTAACGTCTTTGTTTTATGTGTAAGTATGTAGGGTGTTCACAAAATTTCCCCGAAAGTGGGTATTACTTATATGTAATCAAGATACTATATTTATAATTAATTTATAGGAGCGACGGAATATTCAGATTTTTATCGCAACATTTTTTATTCCCAAATTAAAAAAAAGACATTAAAGGCATTCGTGGGAACTTTTTGAACGCTCCTCCTATACACGCAAACACATATATTTGGTTATCATCGATCAACAGAAAATTATACGTATTGCTGCAAAGAAGAGCGTGCATTCTTAACCAACGTTTGATATTTTACCAAATTTTAGGCGTCACTTTGAAATAACATCGACAGCACGTTTCGTTTTGAGAAGAGATCGAGAGACAAGGAAGACGCCATTTATTCGATGGCGTAATGGAGCACGTACTTGAACATCGGCGAGATAACGGAATTGGACGATTGAACGATCCGAGAAGATAAGAACGAATAAGGTTAATTAATGTCATTTGAAAGTGCGACCTGAATATATCGTAGACGTAACTATCCTTCCCCACTTCTCGTTTCATTTCCAAAGGAACGTCGTTCTTTACGTTCTTTCCTACGTTTTCTTACGTTAACGTTACGCTTCTTGCAAGACTTCGAGCCTATGCAACGCTCGCAACTGCAAAGTTAAACTAATTCGTGCTAAGGGGAGAAAAGACGCGCTGCATCCGCTCTTTGTCGGACGAGAAAACATCAAAGGTTTACGCCGACGGTACGTTCGCGACGTGAATGTATTGTACCTACGTACGTGTATTTATATATACATATACATATATAGGATGCTTGCAACGCGTAGAACGATTTTACTAGCTCGACTAATTTCTTCAAGTATTACGCTTATGAGAAAGGTAAGACTCGTAGGGGCGAGCAGGGTTGCAATTTATTGTATAATTGGTAATGCTCAATTGAAGAGCGATCGTACAAAATCCAATAAATCTATTTTTTATTTAAGTTAGATTTGGTATAGTGCGTCTATTTTAGATATGAAATAAATCTAATGGCAGAATCAGAATCATTCAAAACGCAATAAATCCCTTTGAAATTTAATCCCAAAGGTTTGTAATTTGATATTATTAAATTAATATATTAATATATAATATATTAAATTTTAATATTACTTTTAAATTAAACATTTTTTCAGCATATATGTGTATGTAATATTGTGTTCTATCTACTCTACTTATTATTTCGAGTGGATTTATTACGTTTTATACGATCGCTCCTTAATTTATAAAAGGTTCGTACCTAATTAATGAGCGATTAACCCTTAAGCGGTAACGTACAATTTTATAGCATAAATGTTAACGTGTCGTCTGTGAGACTGGCACTTTTAAGGAAGCAAAAAAGAAATAAAATTTCCTTTTTTCATTTCTTATTGTCTTCTGGTATTTTTTTTATAGAATAAATGTAAAAATTAAAAGCAAATGTTTGCGATATATTAATTGGCAACTTAAAAATTAGCAGTGAAATTACCTTAAAAATAAAAACGAATACATATAAACAAGTATGAAAACAAATATTTTTAGTTAATTTTAACCCTAAATGCGCTATACAAATTAACATAATTCTTTTCTTTTTCTAGATAGATAGATACCACCCGATCTCCTCGACCTCCTCTTTTCTTTTTATAAATCTTTTCTTATTTCAAAATCACTTATAATTATACAATGCTTTCTCACATGTTATCTACATAATTAGGTATATCATTAATTCCTACGTTAAAATAACATTTAGTTTTCGAAACATAGCTGCTCTTTTAAAAAGTTATTCATTTTAACTCTTGTCTCCCCTACTTCATTTTTAGCCAACCGGAAAGATAAAAGAATTCCAACGTTCTCGTTTATTATCATTTAACGCGATAATAATTTGTTAAAGCCTAGCAGAGCAGCAAAGACAATGGTATTTGAAATAAGCAGAAAAAATATTCATCCTGAAGTTTTTCGTGTGAAAAAGATAAACTATACTTAACAATAAAGACATAATAAATTGTAGCTTTAAAAGTCGATTCTCTCGATACCTACCCTTCCCCTCTTTCGAGCAAACACATGCAATATCGATCGAAGATATCGAGCCTCGTAAGAATCACCAACGATAAAAAAGAAATACAAAACAGATCGAACATCGATCGAAGTGAGAGTCCGAGAGTTTTTTAACCGACTTCGAAAAGACGGAGGTTACTCAATTCGTAAGTGGACTATGTCGCTTTTTTTTTTGTATGACCGGGCACTATTCCTAGACGGATGGACCAATTCTCCGGGGTTCCGCCTGGGTCTCCGATTGATTTCATTCCTAAACAATTTTTTGGTAGCTCAATTGTTAACAACGTTATTACAAAATTAGTGCAAGGTGGAACATGGTACAAATGGTTTATTCAGCCGTAACTAATCTCTTCGCGAATGTTAACCTACATATAAGTGACAGTTATGAATAAGTATCAGTTATCGAAT
>JAIFRP010004409.1:22387-36949 GCA_032403825.1 Odynerus spinipes
CCCCTTCCCTAGTCTTTCTCTTTTCTTATCAAAATCGTTCGTGTCGCACACGTCGTATGTAATTTTCGTGTTCGTTTAAGACGACGAGCGCGCGCGAGTTCGAAGAAACTGAAATTTATTAATCGCCAAAGAAATTTCAGGCCCATTAGGTACGGGGAGCAGTTAAACTCGGCCGGCCGAGGGAAGGAATCGATGTTTCTTTTCCATGGACAGCAACCGCGTTTTGGTTGATTAGTTCTTAAGTAATTGCCGTGCATCCTTATGACCTTATAACGCGAGTTTATAGCCTTGTAATGAACCTGCCTTTGCGAGACGTTTAAATGCTGCTGGTATAATAGGGTGTGCGGTTCGCTCGTATCGTGCTCGTATCGATTTTGAAAAATCGCTCCTTGTCGTTCGACTCGACGACGTTTCCCCGTAACGATAGCCGTTCATCCTCGTTGTTGCATCGATTCGAGGGATCACCTCGCGTTACGTAATTATACGTATCGTTAATAATTACTTCGGAAGAAGACCTTTCTTTTTTCCTCCCCTCCTTCGGTTCCACCCAACCCGATCTCCACCATTTTTCCTTTTATTATTTTCTTTTTAACTCCTGCCCGCGCCAAACGAGTCCGTAAAAGAATGTCGCGCGAACGAGCGAGGAATTTCATTCCGTATTAATCGGGGATATAATTTACCTACTCTTTCTGCGTTGTAACGTTCCAGCCTGTAATTTAATAGACTCGCCTTACGTTAGTCAGAGCCACGATGCGTTTCGCTCGTGTAACGCGTATAGCCGATTCGCGACAAGACCATTACTCGCGGAAGAGTCATAACTCCCGTAACCCGCCGTTCCAAACAGATTTAACACCTCGTATCCAATTATGATTGGTGCTCCATTATGAGTATATACCTGTGCGTACGTTGCTTCCGAAACGAAGATTCCCCATCCACGTTCACGGGGAAACATAATATCCCTTGATATTCGCTGGGTCTCGAGTCCTCTTCTCGAGCGAGCGAGCAAACTTTAATCGTTCATGGGATTTTCTTCAATAGAATCGATATTAGCCTCGAATCAAAGTGTCGTCCATTTATAGATGATAGGTATCTAAGGAATAGGTAGATCTACTGTACGAGTAACGCAAGAATGCTTGTGAGACGCAACAGGGGCAAGAGACACTTCGTTCCGCCTAACAGGATGCTCTTACAATCCCCTCTCTTTCTTAAAAAACACAACGTTAACGTTTAATTTTGGTCTAGTCGCATTCCATGCATTATAAATAATAGTTTTGTACAGGATGTTAAATTTGTAACCTTCTTATGTATTAATTGTTTTATTTTTTGTTAAACGCGAAGCCAATAAATCTCCCTTGAGAGATTTCAGTGTTTGAAATAATACAACAAACCCACTTTCGCGTGATACTTTCGTTGTTTCTAGCTTTACGTTCTTGTAGCGTTAGCATAGGCGTAAGATCTCCTTAAGATCCCCGTATCAGGGCAAGGCATTGCAAGACCTAACTTTGAAGTTATACCAATTGTAAAATATAATTGTACAAAATAAAATATAATTGTATCGTGCGTCGCGTCGCGTCGCGTCGCTTGCTCTCTCGACCTCGTTTTGTTTCGTTCACTCTCTTTGTCACGCGGTGCTATATGACTACATTACCTAGTGGTGATCGTTTCCAACCAATAAGGAACATGCGCGTGCTCTACGTCTACGATTGTGTTAGAAATGGTGGGTTTTCGGTAATACGGCCAATCAGATCCGTCGGCATTCTTGTTTTACGCGTACAGTAGATACATTATGTACAGGTACTTACCTAGGTATAATTTTTCCTGCAATTACGAGAAAGACGATAATGGTTTCTCGGTGCATAAAAATTACTCCGCGAAATCTTCTCACGGCTGAATGGAACGTGTCGATTAAAGGACAATCGGTAGTATGTCGACTATGAAAGTGCGAGCGAGTCGCGTTCAACGCTGTTGCAATCTTTCGGCGTTCGAGGAGTGCTGAATGGGCCGCACAGCAAGAAATATCCGTCCTCGTGGTTACGGCACCGTGAATAGAGCCATAACGAAGTGAAATGTGCAGGTGAATTTATGCTTCAGGAACGGAGGCTCTTAGGCGGCGCGGCACTCGAGTGCAAGGGGACGACCAATAGTAGGTATCGGAGGATCTCTCTCTCTCTCTCTCTCCCTCTTTCTCTTTCTCAAGGCGAGAGAACCTGAAAGGAAGAGGACAAGAAAAATGAAGAATAAGAAGTGGTTTTGATTTCGTTCGAATTTTTTCACGACTCCGTGCAATTATCTACGTCATTTGGGTACATAGACTACGGCTTTGTCCACAGTTCATCGACAAAGAGATCGAGATCGAGAACGAAGGAGACTGCCTCTTTAGAAAGCATCCTGCGATTATCCAGCTTGCAAAAATACGTTTAAAATCTTCGATTCCCTGCAGGAGCGAAGAAAACCGCAGACTGTTATAGGTCCGCTACGAAAGAGTTCGCTGGATCGAAATCATTCTCCGACGATTCCCGTAACCATGGCGGAAAAGGGACGATAGCCGCTTGTCCAAACCGATTAAATCCTATGGATGGTCCCGCGTAAAAGTTGCCTCGCGTTCGGATCACACGTCCGGAGAGTGATTCTTTGAAATTTCATTCGGAAAGAGGCGGCCCTGTGTTCGGTTGGCAACGATGTATCTCATCCGGATTTGGGCCCCGGAGTCGAGCCAGGCTGGACCGGTACGGCGCTGTGTGTTTAACTATTCAATAATTCATCCCGCCATTCATCACCAACGAAGTGTAAAATTTATCTTATTTTTATGTATTGGCCCCCTCCAGTTCGCCCACCATGAATCAAACTCTTATTAGTCTCGATTTGTTTGCCGAGCGGGGGCAGCGCGCCCGCGCGCGCGCGCGCGCGCGAGATCTTTCCATCTTTTACTCCTTTCTCCTCTTCTTACTCTCGTTTTATCTTTTACGTTTGACTCGAGGATAAAATCGAGACTGTCAACCGTTTGTTTTTTTTTTAGAGAACAGCCTGCTGGTATAAAAACGAGTTTCTCGCAACTTTCTGAACTTTGCTGGCAAACGTTTCCTTACACTTTGCAACGATCGATATCTAATTAATCTCCTCGGAGGCTAATTTACTCGTTTCTTCTTCTTTCGCGCGAGAAGGAAAACTACGAAGGGCCACGAGTGACATCGGCTGGCGGCGTTTGGTCCTTGACTACAGCAGGTACATACGTACTTCCGGTGGCAGGAGTCGGCTATCTCATTGTCATTACGTCACTAGAGGCTGTCATTTGCCTTTTTCAAGCATCCGTTTTTCTCACCGCGGGATACAGAGGGCTTGATGATCGTAATTATAGACGAGAGCCGTTGTAAAGAAGGCGGCAGGACGGACGGACGGATGGACGCTGTCTAAACAGCTGCGCACACACGTCCGCGATGCTCGATTCGGTTTCTCGAATCTTTGTCGTTCAGTGTCCGCAAAAATCTTGTAGGACGTTGAATTTTCTTCAGAAACGAAGGGTGAAAGAGAGAAAGAGAGAAAGAGAATGGTAGAGAGAGATAGAGATAGAGATAGAGAGAGGGGTAGAGAAAGAAGGGTAGGAGGTAGGCGTTGGGTTCCGCTCCACGTCAGGCTCCTCGTTGCATCCCGTCATTTTGCTATCCGCTCGTTTCGGCAGAATTTGCATTTCAAGAACGCGAAATTGGGCGGCGCAAAGATAGACCTAATGCTCGCGGGGCGGACCGCAGCGCCGTGTAAAGACAGGGTAGTCCTGACCATTCCGGCTTCATCATCGTCTACGCGCTTTCACATCGACTTTTCATTTCACATCGACTCATCATCCTCGCGAAGAGTCCGCTCTTCGCGAAGGGTCGCCCCGAGCTATTACGTATTACCGAATTACGAACATTACGAACATTACGAACATTACTCGGCATCGGTAGCACGACTAAAATCAATTTGCTCGGTTTTAGTCGTGGTCGAGCTCTTTCACGGTCCTCTCGATTCGTTTTACACGTTCGTTTCGAGTTCCAAGTTCGTAAGTACTCGAAACGGTATTTTTTATCAAGTAGGTACAAGGCGTTCGCGATCTTTCGAAAGGCCAACCCGAGTTGATCAGGAGCGGCTATCATTAGGAGGTGCCTAGAGGCTAGCTTGGAAGATTACACGTCTGCGAGCGAGATTCGTTCGCTGTTGGCTCGGTCGAATTTGTAAAAACGACTTCTAACCCGAATTTACATATCGTCTGCGACGCAGGAGCAAGACCGACGACGACGACGACGACGACGACGACGACGACGACGACGACGACGACGACGACGACGACGAAGACGACAATCACGAGGTATCGCGATCGCTACTGACGAGTTTTAGCATCGTATAGCAACGTACTACGGCCGACATCCTTTATTGCCCCTCTAGGTGATCGCTACTCGTTTGAAAAATCCTCACCTTTTAAGAATAATCGGTGGACGCGGTTTGTAACCCGATAGTCGCGTCGTGGTGTGCGCTCGCGCGCGATGCGAGCGATCCAGTGTTGCCATTTTAGAACTTTTCCGCTGAGGTTCTCCCTTTTTTAAGAAATCGAAATCATTTCGGTATTCGTGTATCGGGTACCCCGATTCAAACGTGTCTCGAGATTCTAGCTTTCACAGCCAATTTTGCATTCGTCTACCGTGTAAGTTATGCGACTGTTCCGACTTATCTCCGGAATTTTGTAATCAATTTTTTTAATAGTAGATACAAGGGGACATTTCGTTCACTCCTCCCAAAAGGATGTTCTTAGCGAGTTCACTACCTAATGCGTTTGTAAGGATTTGCGCCATAAATTCTCCTGGTCGTAATTTTTTACCGATTTTAATACTAAAAGGGCTTATTTAAAAGATAAAAGATCGATATACGAGATGACGGTTTTCGAATTTTCGAAAAATGCTTATATCTTCGAAGAAATAATATCTAATGAAAGGTAATTTTCAAAAAGAATGTCTGCATGAAAATTGCTTTCGAAAATTCCTTTTTGTTTAAATGTGATTTCTTCGAAGATATAAGCATTTTTAGAAAATTCGAAAAGAGTCATCTCTTCTATTGATCTTTTATCTTTTAAATAAGCCCTTTTTGTATTAAAATCGGTGAAAAATTACGACCAGGAAAATTTATGGTTCCTATTCTCGCGTGATACTTTTTTTATTTCTAACTTTTCATTTTTTCTCGCCACGCGTTAACATAGGCGTAAAATCGCTAGCTATGTTCTCTCTCACTCGATCTCGTTTTCTTTCGTTTACTTTCTTTCTCACGCAGCGCTATATGACTGCATTAGTAGTGCTATCCATTTCCAGCAATAAGGAAAATACGTGTGCTCTACGTCTACGGTTGTTTAGAAGTAGTGGGTCTTTAGGAATACGGCCAATCAGATCCGTATACTTCCAGGAGTGCTCTTGTTTCAGCGTACAGTATCTACAGTAGATTCTCATATAACGCGGTGGTTGAATTCCTAAACAATACAATGTTATGTAAATTAGTTCAAAAAAGTAAAATTACATTCGAAATATTATTTTTTTTATGCTTTATAAAAATAAAAAGTTCTCGCCATGTGTCGTTCTGCATGAGGTTTCCTTAATTTTCTAATCGCGTTATATGGGGACCACTGTATTTATCTGTGGTAAAGAACTCTCATAGGAATGCGACTTGTTTTTCAAAAATCAAAATTTCGCAGTACATTATGTCCAACGTCAAAATTGCTGATTCAGCTGTGTGTGTGTACATGAGAAGGTGCAATATAACTAAGAAGTTACATGGATAATCTAAGAGTAGCTCTGAATTCACATTAATATTGATCTTTTACCACGCGGTATTGTCTCTAAGATGATAAAATGAAAATTACGGTTTTGCGAGTAGCCGAAACAGTCGCCTACACAATATCTAAAAATCAGCCTTCTCGGTTAATTTGCATTTATGTGCCTTTTTCGGACATAATGACTGTACTAAGTCTATGTGCCTCATAAGATGTGTCGCACCTTGAACACATACAAAAATATTCGACACACAATCGTATGTTTCTTTATACGAATAAGAAAATTGGGAGACAGAGAGGGAAGCTTCTCCTCTTGGCATGAACTTGCATACGTCGCTATTATTGACTGCCATACGATAACTTTGAGGAAGGAAGAAGAATCACGATCGAATGTGTTTGTTCCTCGATCGAGAGTCACGCTTTTAGACTTTGGATGAAGCACGAGAACGGTGCTTCGCTCCTCATGCATATACCTACGTAGCTACGCAGGTAATTTACATGAGCACTCTCTAATCACGGCCAATTACTTAGTACCTACACAAATCTCGAGTGAACTCTTATTTCATTACGAAAAATGACATTTAGGTAAATGGATCTTAAAACGACGCTCGAATATACGAAATAACACGCGTCTTCGGAAAGGAGCAGGTATCCAGTGACTTATGAACGGCAGTGACAAGTATCACTGCAGTCAAGTCACGGCAGTGACAAGTATATCACGATATCCGATATCCTAGCGGAATTTTACTCTGGCTTTCCAGAGCTTCCCTCGAGACACCTCGCTGTTTGGATCTTCCGTCACTCATTGCTAACGATATAAACGGTGCAGATTGTAACCTATTACATGAAGCTAACGCTCTACTCGTCGGCTCTCGCCGTTTTCCAACATGGCAGCAAACGTACGCTCGTTTTCTTTCCTACTCTATTTGGTGCACGACTCCGCCAATTGGATACGTCCGGTCCGGCGGACCTCCGAACGAAGGTGTCCGATCAATGTGAAATTTTAAACGCGAGCGACGATCCGCATCGAGTTTGCCGAAATAAACTGCACTCCGAATGACTATCGAAACATAATTGGCATAGGGGAACTCGATGTGTGTCCGGCGTCCGTCTCTCTTCCACCGGCGCACAGTGGTTCAAGTTGTAAGGAGACGCGGAAAAAATTCAATAACTTCGAAGATACGTCATATATTTTTTGGCTCAGTGGAGCCAACTTTGTATTTCTAGAAATGTGTAATTCTAGATAATTTTTTCTTGTTACTTTTAATTCTTTTTGTTTAGTGGCATTTAACTGGTAAATGCGGCACATATTATAGGGAAGAATAAACAACAGAGAGGAGAACGAACGACGTAGGCTTTTTCGCTAGAAATGTGTCCCCGAAAATGGGTTCCAGTAACAGTACCTATTTTGTCCACTAGGGTAGCGTTCATATCGCGAAGATCCTCGCGAAGACACGGATTTTGTAATACTCTCCGTTTCATGTCATAACCAATTAATAATATATATTTAATTATTTCATTAATATTATCATTATTATTATTGTAAACATTATTTTTAATTTCACTGAAAAATATATTTATATTTATAGTTAAAAATAGGTTATGCATAATTTCCATTCGTGAATATTTAACCAAGGAGTTTTTTTTCCGTGTTTTGATTTACGGACCATGAAGCACGGATTTTAACAGCTATACTACATTCTCCGTCGTGGCTAGATTCTAAGAGAGGATCTTAGCGATTGCAGCGTACTCTATAACAAACTTTATTTGCCCCACTTTTCGGGAACATTTCTTATACATTGCGTTCGTTCTCCTCTCCGTTGAGTAAACCTTGAACATTGAAATAAAAAACAAAAATAGTTGGAGAATTACTCATATAAGATGTAATGATAAATCTTCATGCCGCTTATAAATCTCTATTTTGAAGCCAGAGTAAATTACACAACTTTATGCTCGTCCATTCACATATATACAATGTATAAATAAAAAATAAATACAGTATAATAAATATTGGATATTTAACAACATATAAGTGATACTCAGATATCACATACTACCATCTGAAGTTTTGCATTTTTTCCGTCTATAAACCAGTGTGCGGCATAGTAAATTTATCGTTGGATTCGTCGTTGTTAGACGCCATACTACTACGGACCAGAACTGGGCGTTATCGAAATAAATTATTTGAAAAATAATCGTTAAGATAATACATTATTTTATTTGGCTAGATGTTATTTGAAATAATCATGTGTTAGTTTATTTGAGCAGTAAAATGATCTTTTATTAATTATTTTATTATTTCAAATTCAAATAAAATAATTTTTCATTTTATTTTTTATTTGATCAAATATTTATTCAAATACCTTTTCAAATATTCTTTATTCCCATCACGTCAATATCGTCAAGTGCGTCTGAAGTACAGATTTCTGTATAAAGTCTTACGCATTCAATTCAGAAGACATAATATTGAAGAGTAAGTGTATTACTTGTTATTTTATTTAATTAAAGTAATTGAAATAAAAGAATCATTTGGAAATAATATATTTGAAGTACACGCAAAATAAAAATAATTTTCTTATGTTATTCGTAAAATAAAAATAATAAAGTATTTGAAATAATTGAGTATTTCAAATAATTATTTGTTATCTTATTTCAAATAAAATATATCCAACCCTGCTACCGACTACTACCTATATCGATGTACATACACACGCCGGGAATAAAGTATAGCGATAGCGGGCGATAACGCGCGGGAACTTATAACCTACCGATAATGCTTCTCGCGATAGAGTAAATCGAAAGCAATGAAATCGAAGTAAGCCGGGCAGATAACCGGCTATTAGAAAGATGCGTGCGAAGAGACTCGGACTCGATAAAGTAGAGAAGGATGTGCGGCTAGCTAAGTGGCTACTCGTCTGCATCGCTTTCGTGCTCGTCCCACACTGTGTCGCCCGCTTTCGAGTCGCGAGGGTGTAAAGAACAATAAGGCGTACGCGCGAACTTGGAAAGGGAAGATTACATGGGCGGATGAATTGTCGCCGTCGTTCCTTGTGTTTCTGGTGCGGGTAGTCGATCGTTCGCTTTCCGTCTCGCTGAAACTGCATTTAGTTCGTCTTTGTTTAATTACATACGTGTAGACAATACTTAGGTGCCTATAGTACCTAAGTATTTACATACACTATTGGTCAAAAGTTCGAAATTACTTGGTGATTTCTATAAAAATTGAATATACCGATAAATTTTCAAATGATATATTAGAATTATATCAAATATTAAGAAGCGAAGTTATGTTTTAAGAAATTTCAGCATTTTCTTAGGTCCATAATGCTTTTGTTTAGCTTTTAAACCCAGTTTGAGGCAATGCTTGGAAAAGCTTTTCTACTGTTGGGAAGAATATTCTGTTAGACAGTAAATATCGTATTAATGTTAGATTAAATTAATATTAATAATATTAGATTCCTTTTGGGTTATTTTAAGGCCGAAGAAATATATAAATCGAGCATTTGTCATATTTTGTCATTATTTTCACGAACAGAGGGAAAAATATTCTGTTAAATTACTATTAATATTATATGAAATTAATATTAATAATATTAGATTCCCTTTGGATGACTTTGGGGCCGAAGAAATGTATAAATCGAGCATTTGTCATATTTTGTCACCGTTTTCACGAACGGAAACATCAAAGAGAATAATACACCCAATTCTGTTTTTACACGAACTTCTTTTACACGATTTTGGTTTAACACGAATTAGAAAAAAAAAATTTAGTTTGGGTCGATCGTGTTAAATCAAAATAAGTCGTGTAAAAAGAGAATTAAATTTGTTTTCTAATTCGTGTTAAATCCAAATCGTGTAAAAGAAGTTCGCGTAAAAACAAAATTGGGTGTACTCATTCCTTGATAAAAAAAAAGAAAATAATACAAAATGTAAAACATACTACTTATCGGTTTTTCGACAAATTTTTTCATATACAATTCATTTTTTTCCTATAAACATCCTCTTTCTCTGAATCTACATACGTAGCGATTCCAAACTTTTGGCCGGTAGTAATATGTATACATATTGGTACACGATAGGTATAGAATCATCGAATTCCGCGATTCTTTACATCGCTCGCGTGTGCTCGCACTTGGAAAGTTTCGTGTCTAGACATTGGAATTGCTCTCGTTCCCGTTCCGTGTCATAGTGTAGGTAGCCACTATTTGTTTAGCGAATCGACTATGAAAGCGCTTTGGACGCGTACGAACTTCTTATCGCTTACGTTCGATGCGAAATCATAATGATATCATTACGGACGGTACCGGCAGCGCACGGCAGCGATAGCAAATATAGCCGATAATAAAACACCGGACTATCTGTATTGCGCGTTACTATACCTTGGTTAAATAATAAATATCACGCGTCGACTACTACCGATCGCTGCTCGCTCTGTGTTCTACGAAAGTGCAACTCGCACAATGTCCCCGTTGACAGGCGAAATTTTTCTAACGCTATGACGAATTAACCGACTTCACGGCTATTATATTTCGAGCCCCGTTTCGCTCGGATAATACGCGAGTTTCGTCGTTAATATTATCCGTTACGTACACCATCGAGAGTGCCATTCATTTTCTAAACTATAATACATGCCCACGGATGGAGTAGGTACCTTAGCGGAGACCTTTTTTCGAGCGCTCGATATCGCTTCGCGGCAGTACTGAAAACTTTATCCTTCCTCCTACCCTATCTATAACTAGAGTTTTATTTATCTTAAGAGGTCATAAAAATTCATTGACGTTATTGGTTAGTGATTAACACGTTAAGTGCTGCATCGATTTTGTCCAAACTCGAATGTCTTCTAATTTTATTTATTGTGAGAACTTTAAGAATGATAATATAAATGGAAAAATTATAAAACACTCTTTGGAGCCGACATAAATTCAAAGTTAACCGAAACTGTATTCTCTTTCCATAAGTACATAACCAAAACAATGTGTTCCGTAACCTTACTATAATCCGACTCCCGATCTTTCCATGATCTTCGCTTTTCGGATACTCCCCACTCCAAGACCGTTAGCTGGTAAGACGCGCACGCATACTTAAGTCTATCTATCTCTCTCTTTCTCTCTCTCTCTCTCTCACACACACACACACACTCACCTATATCTAACATTATAATATGTTTTGTTAGGATATGGGAAATAAAATATCTATAATTGTTCTGTTAAAGTATAGAATATTCTTTTATTCAATAAGCTAAGGCGGACCCGTCTTTACGTTAGCAACGTCTATTGAGAAGTGAAGCAAGCATAAGGACCTAAGAGGCAGCGTCCAAATCGACACTTGAAGATAAACAGATGAAGTCAGATTAGGAGACTGATCTTCACACCCTTTCTATAGAACGTTGGTTCTAAGAATCATAAATTGAGTTTTGCATCTAAATAAACAGCGTTCAATCCAACATTTGTCAAAATGAAGACACGGAAAAATTCTCTATCGCATCTTTTATATTGAACCTTATACCTTTAGTAGAGTTGATTACATTTTCGAAAATAACAATAAACATTACACAGCAACGATTCAAATACAATCTGTAAAATTAAGTGGGTGGTACCGGTGACCCCCACGGCATTTAACGTGTTAAGGTCCAACGAATGTTGCAAGAAAAATGTATAGCGTTCGGCCGGTATATACAGTAGATCCTCATGTAACGCAGTGGTTGAATTCCTAAATAATATGTTATTATATAGATTAGTGCAAAAAGGCGAAATTAAAATGGAAATATTATTTTTTTCTTACGTAATAGTATAAAAATAAAAAAATTCACGCCATGTGCGATCTTGTACGAGGTTTCCTGAATTTTTTAACCGTGTTATATAGGAATTTACTATAGTATCCGTAAACGCGCGAGTTAATCGCAATCGCTATGAAACTTAAGGTTTCGTGGGTTACTCCTTTTTTTTTTACACGCATAAGAAGAAATTATCGGCCTAATCCTTCTTCGCTTCTTTCATCGATTGTAATTACACGTAGGTACGTAGCAGCATGTATGCATCTCGAGAGGCGCGGTCTCGCGGCGTTTTACGTTGGAACAGTTTTGGAATTAACTCATTAGCACTAATGAGGGAATCTGAAGTCAATTAAGCACACCGTGATAATATAAGACCGATAAGCGAAAAGTCGATGAATATGCAAGGTATATATCCACTACCGACCACCTGCCACACGCTTTCGTACACTAAGAAGGCGAAGCTGAGTTTTCATATTTTCTTTGTATTATATATACCTACTTACGTAGCTTAGGTACGTATTAAATCAGAGATGTGTGTATATGCGTGAACTGGCCGAGTAACATTACCGAGTCTTGGGCAACCTACGCTCGCGTTTTCAAAACAACGTTTCGTCCTCTTGGGATTTTGTCGAAAGTGAAATTTATCTAGCGGTATCTATAATTCTGGGAACTTTTTCGACCCCACGGATATAGAGTATGTATGTACACGTCTAGTTACCCATGTAAGTATATATATATATACTTACAAGTATGCACTCGTACACTCGATTTGACGTCAACTGCGGATGTAAAAAAGCAAATGAAGCGTGAAGCGGGACACAGAGGAGTAGAACGTAGGCGTAGACGAGTGTAATCCATACATACTCTTGTGTAGATGCGGTGTGCATGCGGTTCCATGATTACATTTACAAATAGTTAAAGCCATTAGCGGACACGCGAAACCTCGGGGGTACTAATTTAATCCAGCTCAGTAATTACGAAAGATTCTAACGACCTTCGCCGTCTGGTTACGTTTCCTCGATTGCTCTCGCCGCTCCTGTTCATCGATCACATTGAAATGCCGAAAATTTCTTTTTTATACATTTCTTTTATACCTAACGCAAGAGTGTAGTTGTTACTACAGTAGAGTCTCAATTATCCGAACTAATTGTGTTTATGGCGATCGGATAATCGAATGACTCAGATTATAACTACATTCCACGTGAAAAATTATCATTATTTATATATTACACGTATTGCATACGTACGTTTAATCGTTTTTGTTCTTTCAATCTTTCTGAGCCACTAAATTGTATTTTCTTTAATGTTAATTATTCCTCGGGATTACTCTCTTGCCGTGCTTCTTATTATCTGATGACTGTCTCTGAAGCTGCGAATGCTTCAAAATATGTGGGAACTTTATTTGAGGAGAATATATTGTCATCTTCTGTTAATTCTTTCAACAATTTCTTCATCATTTATGTAATAGTTCGCTTTATCATTTTCAAGCCATTCTGTTATACCATTTTCATCACAATTTATACGTTCTAGTATGTTCGGATAATCGAACGTTCGGATAAATAATCGAGGTTCTACTGTACTTACGTTGTCTGTACGTTATACCTACTTCTAGTTTTGCGTCTTTTTTTCGTGTTCTCTTTGTTGTCGTTTTCTTTCTCTTTCTATATCATTCTTTCTTTTTTTCTTCTCTCCCTCCTCTCTCTCTTTCTCATCCTCTCTCTCTCTCTCTCTCTCTCTCTCACACACACACACACATACATACAAACACACATACATTCTTTTATGTGTATCCAAGATCGCGAGGGGCAAAATATTTCGCATGGTGGAGTCGTAGATATGGAAATTCAACCTCGTCGTCTCGGTAAAAGAGGATTTATTTCCGAGCTAGCGCATATTAATACTCACGCCGTATTTCACGCGTCGGTGTTTCACGCGCGTGGCTGCCTCTGGGTGTGCGCGTGCGCGTGTGTGTGTGTTACCACCGCGTGTAATACGTGTACGTGCCGGTCCGCCCGGAAAAACGACGACAATTTATAACTGGGGCGCTCGGTCTTCCCATTGAAATTTTTCGTTCACTCTGATTGGACTATTTTTTCTTCGTCATTTTATCGGACAGCGAATGATGATAAATTGTTTGATAAAATTTTAATACTTGCAACGATGATTTTTCTTGAATATTTAATAATTTTGAAGGCTCGAGATAAAAAAAGAGTAAGAAAAAAAGAAAAAAATAATTCTCCCAGGCGGGGAATCGAACCCCGGTCTCCCGCGTGACAGGCGGGGATACTGACCACTATACTACCTGGGAATTTTTGACTTTTATTTTTTTATACTCCTATTTCAGCAATCTATATAATTATTGCATATATAAAATATTATTTAAACCTTTGAACCTACAAATTGTCACGGATATGATATACGGATAACGTAAAAACGTGAAAGTAATCGTATCGGACGATTTATCGAGCAGTGTCAAAATGAAAAAGCTCGAACCTGATTATCGAATTAGCCGTGATTGCTTTTAATGGTGACATCCATCGAAGTCAGAAAGTTCCTCTTTCCGACGGAACGGGATTGTTATAGAGGGAGACTTAGCATCGAGCGTCGGCCCGAGGGTGTGCCATGTGATAGCTGACTTATTTTCATTAATCACGTTCGTAGGAACCTACGTGACACATCTTCACCACGTGACACGAAAGAAGTGACTACCACGAAAATAGGCGGCCGACCGTGTACGGACATTCGCATAAAGCACACAGAGAACCATCCGCATTCTCTCGAGGGAATGAAAAGCCTAGAAAGAGGACTAGAACAAATTACTCACCGCTCAGCCGCGCCCGTTTGATAAATCTACTAAAAATAATGACAAGTTAGATCGCCCCGCGTCGAGAAACGACACGAGTTAATATTACATCAGATTTTCTTATCGATCGATCTCCGAAGGAGAGAGAGAGAGAGAGAGAGAGAGAGAGAGAGAGAGAGAGAGAGAGAGAGAGAGAGA
>JAIFRP010004409.1:38854-52155 GCA_032403825.1 Odynerus spinipes
ATAACGACATTACGAGTACAGTAGAACCTCGATTAGCGGAACACCCATTATCCCAACTCTCTACTATCCGAATGTTCTATCATCAGAATATTCTAGTATCCGAATAGTACATTTTGTACTTATTTTAAATGTGTATATAGTACACGCAGTATTTATTTCCTTCTACCGAGATTATCGAAGCTATCTATTAAAACAAAATCCATTGACAATATTTCAGAATGGTATCTATATTCGAAGCATACAGAACTATAATAATATCGTCACAACGGAAACGGGTAATGTTATTAGTTGAAATAAACTGTGAAATCATTACAAATGTCTTATTGTTCTCATTTTGAAGAATTCGTAGCGCTAGAAAAAGAGTTTAGATGGTTTGAAGCACAAAATTATTTTGACTAAAAAATCCATACGATTTAGCGGCTAAAGAAATATGGCATCTGTAATATTTTATAATATTTCATTGTTTATTTGTATAATATGATCTAAAATATATGAAATTTAGTATAGGAAAAGTTGTTGATCTATCATTCGAAAATTCTATTATCCGAACACATTTGTCTCCCTATCAGTTCCAATAATCGAGGTTCTACTGTATCGTAAACGATTGCATACAGAAATTTTAACACATTTACATATATGTAATTTCACGAGTAAATTCATGATTTGGGTAGGTAGGTACATGATTAGGTAATATCTAATAAATAAGTGTGATGTCGACAATATCGATATTACGATGAAAAACTATCAAAAAAAAGATTATTCTCTTAAATTATTTTAATACATATAAGGAATTATTATAAGTAATATATAACATTTTCGCGTATTCTACATACGTCCTACTTTTGACTCATCCTACATTCTTACCGATCCGTTAAGATTATCAAGATAACCGAGAATCACCAACACATTTTCGTTGAACGATAAAATTCATCGTTACGTGTACTACTTACATTCATTCACGTCGGCAGCTATAACTTCTTAACGCTTAGACGATGATAGCAGAGCCGCAAATCATCGTAAATCTACCGGTGATCGTAAATCATTTGATTTAGAAGAGCTATTATAAAAAGCTAGGTATTGATAATGCGGCAGATCGTAAAACGACGCGTTATTACTCATAAAAATACTTGACTTCCTTCGACGCGTAATATAATCAGTGAATGAAACGGCGGCATCGTTGCTTTGTGGAAATCCAAGACGGTTAAGAGGATCATAAGGGTCGAGAGAATGAGCGCCTATGGACTCGTATATCTATACCCGCGCACATCATCAAAATATGCAAAAGGCGTTAAAGAAATGAAAAAAAAAGAGTGCTAGTGACAAGGTTGTACGGCCGGGGTAAAGAATAAGGAGAGTACAAGGAGAGGACAAAGAGAGGGATAAGGGAAGAGAGAGTGGGGAGAGAGAGAGAGAGAGAGAGAGAGTGTGTGTGTGTGAGAGAGAGAAGGGAAAAGAGTATGCCGTTAATTACGTTAATTAGGGATGTATAATTATCAGTAAGCCGTAGAACTGTAATGGCATAACTTATCCATACGTGCAAACTGGCAAATATAATAGTACCTACCTAGTAAACTGACTAGATATTCATGTTTCTCCTTCTTTATCTCCTCTCTCTCTCTCTCTCTCTCTCTTTCTTTATTTTTTTTCCTTCACATTATTATTTTCTGTAAACGTCATACGCAAGTCAAACGCGCGCGCGCATGCGCGTGTTTCGTCCGTGCGCGTGTACGAGGCGCGGTACGCAGCCCGTTCTGCAACGCAACGAATCGTTTTTTGTATATATGTATCGTATATATATAGTCGCTGCTTATTAGGCGAATTAAAGTGTGCTGCAGCTTGATAAAACGTTTCAAATGCGATCATTAATTTTGCGTTCCTATTATAGCAATTAGAATTTGCATATTATAAATATGTAATATTTATGCAGTGCTGGCGTTAATCCGAGATGCCTACGTGCGCTATAATACTTGCCCACACTTCGATGCTTTCAGTTTAAAAATGTTACTTCGTTCGCCGGACGGTTATTAATCGTCTTACACGATGTTGCAAGTCTTTCTAGGGAGATGACTTTTATCATTTTTTCGGTACAACAGACGCACGACCTATATAAAATGGGCACGGGTATTGCCGATGTTAAAAAGGCAAGAAATCAATTTCCGAAATCGTTTGTTAATTGATCTGACGATAAATTATAAACATATTGAGGAGAAATGAGAAGGAGAGAGAGAGAGAGAGAGAGAGAGAGAGAGAGAGAGAGAGAGAGAGAGAGAGAGGAGAGACACTCTAGAAGGATACGACGAGGCGAAACTAAGCAGGTACGACCGAGAGAGGGCAGGGTTCAGAAGGTCTGACTGCTTTGAAGAGGATCTGCCCTCTGGTCCCTTTCGACTGGCCTACTCTTCAATCTCCTCGCTAATAATTGTTTTTTCCGCTCGCGTTTAGGAGGACCGGTCGATATGATGCGCGTATAACGCGTGCTGCTGACCGTCAGAGCGCGTGTTGCTCCGCTATTTTCTTTTTCCACCTCGAATCGCAATTCCGCTCGTAAATATCCTTTTTAACTACCTTTCTCTACCTTTCCTCTACCTCACGCAATACCCAGAGAACGTTTATTTGCACGACGTATTAAAAGATTTGCGGAAAGCTGCAAAAATGTGCGGATCGTCGAAGAACTACTGCTTAGAATAACGAAGCGCGCGCGCGCGCTCGCGCTATTTACTGACCTCCGAGAGACGTGCAATCTTCAGATCAATAATACCGCCTTGCCTCGAACCACTTTCTGTTTTTAATTATACGTAGGTTAGTCGAGGTTAACCCCATTAAGTCCGTAATGCCGTAAAACGTAATGTTACCGTGATCTTTATTTCGATTTGTTTCTCCCAGATTCCATTACGTTCGTTTACTCGAAACTTTCGTTCGCTCTTATTACACCGGAGTAGCTTACGCTGCCGAAGGTGTGCACCTTACTTACCTACATATGTAGGTGCACATACCTACGTGGACGTGCGTCGTTTCGAGTTAAAAACGATCTTTCTAAATCTCTCGGAGCAGTAGGTACTTGGAAGTCGCGCGATAAACGATAGAGGAGCGTTAATACCGTGTAACGAGCTGACGGCTTTCAGAGAGAGGAGATGGTTCGAGTTGTTGTTAAAACGGCGCCGTTACCTCTTTTAGTTGCGGCAAATTGGAGAGAGACGGACGGATAGAGTTCCTTCGTTCATAGAACAGAGACGCGTATTTTTGCCGATTCGATTGGCTGCGATTAACTCGTTGACCGAGGAGAAGCGCGATCGCGCGGCTCATTTTTCGAGCCTTCGAGTCCGAAGGAATAAGAGATAATCGCCGAACGAGCGGTTGTTATTTTTACGAGATTTCAAGCGGGTCCGAGTTAAGGCTTACGTAGAAATAAGCCCGTCGTCTTCTTACTCTTCTTAGCCGTTTGCAAGTCCACTTACTTGCCAAGCTTTTTCAGCCCTCTTCGGAACTTCGTGTTTGCCTTTCCGCCTTCGACAAACCAAATCGAGACAGCCTCTCTTCTCTCTCTCTCTCTCTCTCTCTCTCTCTTTCTCTCTCTATCTATCTATCTATCTGTCTCTGTCTCTCGATTTCTATCTCTTTCTCTCTACCCGTTACGACCGGACGAGGCAACTACGTCCGCCCGCTCCCATGCCTTCGTGGAAACTTCGAAGATCGTAATTGCTCTTTATCCCCGTGTAATTGTTACTTCTTTTAGACGCGCGAAACGCTCGAAAAGCGGACACACGCCGTGCCATTCCTTTTTCATCCTCTACGCGATCACGAATTGCGTCTACCCTCTATCTTTCTGTTTCATCTTCTTCTTTTTCTTCTCCTCCTCCTCCTCCTCCTCCTTCTCTTTCTCCTTCTCCTCTTTTGCCTGGCTCCGATCCAATGGCACAAGTAATACCGATTATCCACGCTTAATAACGCAACGAAGAAATTAACTTGACTTAAATTTAAAATCGACTGCACTACGATGAGAGGCTATTAAACGGGGTAATAAGACGAAAAAATATTGNNGGTAAGAGGAAGGGAAAAGGAAAGCGAAAAAGACGCGAGTCGAGAGCCATGAAATTCGAAAGGAAGAGTAAAACGATATTCGAAGGAACAACAACGAGCGATTTCCAAAGGCGAAAGAAGAAGCAGAAGAAGAAGAAGAAGAAGAAGAAGGTTTGGGTATCCTCCGGTTTCTCAGAGTAGATCGGAGGCAACGAGGCTAGCACCCAGATAATATGCTAATTCCTTGACAGGTAAGTAAAGCACGTAGAGCGAAAGAGAAAGAGAAAGAGAAAGAGAAAGAGAAAGAGAGAGAGAGAGTGAGAGAGAGAGGACCGACGCAGACTAACCTCACAATTTTGTCGAATCGGTAATGGTTATGGCCGTTAATGGCCATGCATTTCGAGCTGGGCAGCGATCGTTTTACAAGACCGATTCTATCCTCGAGCTTCCACGCTCGATTCTCCGTCTTGGCTCGCCCTCAACGCGATTCTCCTTTTTTAATTGAAACCGGACTTTCCTACGACTTTCCGTACGCAGAAAGTGCGAAGGAACGATCCGAGAGGACTCGCCGCGTCGTTCGTGAGTATAAGCGTACGCGTAGAGACACGGTAACGCATACAGTTATACCCGAAACCGGAAAGGACCCAGCGAGCCAGCAGCGAATTGGATTGTTATATCATCGAGAGAGTCACGGGTTAAGCGAGAGGTCAGCGCGTGGCGAGAATTCGTACGGGCTTGATATCGATTCCTGTCTAGGTAGTAATGAAACATTAAAGGGGTTGCGTACGCGCCGCGATACCTAATTATCTCGTGCACGGGCAGACCCGGCTAATATTTATGAGATCGGAAGGGAGAGATCTCGCGATCGGATCGAGTTTCATCTGCTCTTTCGATCTGTCCACTTGGATTCGTTGCTATCTTCGATATCGGTAGCCAACCGGTGATACCTGTACCCTGGAGGAGATTGCCCAGTCGAGCCGATAACACCAAGACGATGGATCATCCCTTCTCTATTTCTTTTCTTTCCCTCGCCGAGCCAACCAAGCACGCCGTTATCGATCGAAAGAGCGTTGCCTACCTTCAGAAGCGGGCTACTCGCGTTAAAGTTCGATTCATTCATCGAAAGGTAGGAAGGAGGACGATGTGACGTGTGCTACGCTCGGCCCGCGCTGGGTTAAGTCAGGTTTTAACGGTCGCGTGCTCACGTCATCGTGCGTGCTTCTTCGCCGCCCGAGAATGGACCACACGAGGCTAAGCACACGCGGGGCCGCTCGTCACGAAGGAAAGAGAGAAGACGCCTTCGACTTTCCTTTGGCTTCGAGTCCGCGTCGCTAACGGTTCTTAACGGATTACCCCGATGCTGATAACGATCGAGTTTAAGCCACGAAATTTCCCAGAGATATATACCGGATAGGATGTAGGAACGCTGGCATAACTTTTCGAGACTCTTCCTCGTTTCTAAGCGTTCGCTTCCCTTCGCTCGTTACGATCCATCGCGTATCCAATTATAAGCGTCTCGACGGAAAGGCGAACGGTCAATGATACCGTTTCGACTATCACCTCGCTCATGGCCGACGATCGGAGATCGTGTGATGCACCTGCTCGTCAAGAGCAACAACTGTCGATGCCGTGGAACGCACTGTCTTTTGGAACGTTCTCTACCGGTTGCCGGCATCACGATTCCGGTAGACCTGGTCGTAAGGTCTTCTGTGTAAGAGTACGAGGAATTACTTAGGTCAGAGGTAGAAAACCTTTTTAAAGTGGGAGTAGGAGGAAAAGCTACGCGGATTCGGCGGATTCCTACTTAAAAAATGATTATTTGACGTTATCAAAATTCGTAATTGAAACCCTTAACACTAAACCTACCAGAGCGGTCGAATGACCGATTTTTAGCCGGAATAAAATAAATGTTTTTTAATAATTACATGATAATTATTTTGTGTTTTATTGCCTATGCTAAATTCTGTATTATTTATAATCAATTGGAAAAGAATATAACGTTTATTTGAAAAGCGGTCATTTGATCGCCAGCGGTAGAAATAGATGTAGGTATACATATATAAAATGTCGGTAGGTTTAGTGTTAATGAATAGAAAATAAACTTAGAAAATGAACTGTGGACAAAAATGAATATGGCCGTACAGAAAATTTCAGAATGCAGCAAAGTCCCCATTCCTGACTTATTATAGGTTCTTATAGTTTTTTTTTTGTTTGAGTAAAAGTCCACGAGTTCATGTGTACCTCTGCGGTGGATTAGGGATCGATAATAGAACGTGTGATTATGTTTTTCGATCAAAAAAATCTTCTTACAGGTATACCTTCGTTTATTTGTCTTCTACACCGATTGATATTTCAGTTTAAACCTCGTTACGTTGTTGAAATAGACGGCAAAAAACTTCTACGTCCCCTCGTTCGTTAAAGTATCACTAGGTATACGATCGTACGGGCAAACTCGAAAATCGAATTTGCAAAATCGCGATAGTCGATCTTTATAGAGACTACTTTGATATACATGACATCCACATACTTCGTACTACGTGTGTCCTCTTTGCCGAGGCGAGAGCGCGTCAACGAGTGCTCCGATCATCTTCGTGCGACGATTATACCATCGTTGTTTACATTATCGATCATTCTCCTAAGCAATTTTTTATATTTTTCACTAAACTTTCGTACTGCGTCGTTCTACTCTAATAAAAACACTACCACTGGTTTATAAGTTAATCCCAGCTCGAAAAACGAGCGGATTGTGGCTTGCCGAGGGCAAAACCCACCCTAGAGTGAACTAATTAGATCATACACCTCAAGTAACATCAGGGGTGTCCAACTTTGTGCAAATATCAGCGAAAACCACTCGAAAAACGGAGCGTACGTTCTCCCGATGTAAAATCGTAAAGAAATACGTTTGTCGCGTACATTTCTACGTATAATTCTTTACGACGAGCACGGTGAAGCGTTAAATAAATTATTTCGACAAAAACTCTACGCGCTTATGGCCTCGTTCCAACGATTCCACGATGTTTTTCCACGTTTTTTGTGGAAATTTGTTTTACCGACGATTTCTCGCGACTGTGCGGATGTCAACGGTACGCAAGAGCTCGCTATGAATTTTTCGTGAGTTTTGAAAAATGTCCCGTTTCGAGAAATATCTCAGGACGGTAGGGCGTGGTTTGCTCACCCCTGCCCAGCACGGATAGGCTGATCGGGGGTTGCAAACGAGATTACTCTGATCCCGAATCCAACAAACTCAAACTGATGCCTGTTAACCGCGGCTCTTCTACTCGTACGCTACGAATAATCCAATAGTTCACTAGCATCGGTGCAGACCAGCCGGCTTATACCAGATATATCTTTATTTAGCTTATGCCGGACGTAGCAACCGATACGGATACGTTGACTCTCGGGTTCACTGTCGGAGCTATGGCTGATTATCTAATACGCCTGAGTCGGAGGAAGTCCGAGAAATGTAGCCTCGTAATCGTATCGCCTGCCTATCCAGTACGCAACGTAGGCTGTTCTTAAATAATCCTAAATTCTATTTCGACGATGCGAGAGATCCGATCTACGCGAAAGAGTTCGCTGCTTTATTCGCAGGGTGTAGAAGGAAACAAATTCGATACGTTGCATTTGCGTCGACGGGATTTCATCGAGTGGCTGGCGCTTTACTCGTGGAATTTCTTTCGAAAAATTGTTTACAGAAAAGAATCGAAGTTTTGTTTCTTTGAGAGATCACTCTCCTCTCCCCCTCTCACCCTATCTATCTCTGTCTGCCTCTATAATTCGAACGTTCCATCCTTCGTCGATGAAAATCAGTAATTTAAAATGTGGTCACTTCTAAGGACAACTCGATAGACTACAAATCGACTTTCTATCCCTTTTAGCGGGCGGAAAACGACACCGGCGCGTTCGAATGTCGAGATTAGCCCTATTGTAGAAAGTCACGCGGCCGTGAGCGTGTTCTCTCTAGTTTTTCTTACACGGGAGATTGGGTTGCACCCTTAAACTGGTTCACGTTTCAATCAATGCACCCAGCAGGTACAAAAGCATAGGGCCAGGTGCACTTCCTTCGCAGTTTAGCCGCGTCCTTGCCACGGTAACGACTCGTCTCGTTCTCGTATCATCCTTCACGAGCAACTCGAATTTCGCCGGGCGTCGCATCCGAACGACGACGGCGTTAAACATTTCGTTAGAACGTTAATATCCGTTAGCGAAGAGGGAGTTGTGGTGTTCTCGCGTGTTGCCCGAGGTCGGAAGGTCGCGCCGGGATGATATATTTTCTACGTTTCGCCGTTACGACACGGTACCCGAGATTTCAGCGAATCGTGAGTTCGTGTTCGGCCGTTATCGGCGAGAGGAAGTCATTGGATGTAAGAAGAGGAGCAGGTTGGTAAGAAGAAAGAGAACAAGAGTGAAAGAGTGAAAGAGCGAGAGCGAGAGAGAGAGAGAGAGAGAGAGAGAGAGAGGGAGGGAGAGGGAGAGAGGGGGGACGAGAAAGGGTAAGGGCAGGTAGCGGCAGGTACATCGCACACGGTAGAGGTCATACCTCGAGTTGCCTCTGTTAAATGTACAGACACCTTCTAAGAAGGTGCCTGCCTTATGCCACAAGCGCGAAGCCATTTCATGTATTTACCGCCTCAAGAGTCTCCACGGAGCGCCGATTCCTCCTCAAGATCTCAAGAGAGGTGTCGAACGATATCGTGTCGGTTATTTGTTCTTATCGATCGCGCGATACACTTTCGCTGGACGATCTCGATTATCGGCGCCTGATCGAGCTGGCCGAACGTTTATATATAGGTGTGTGTGTGTGTGTGTGTGTGTGTATATGTTATATATTTAGGCGCGAGAAAGCGACAACGGGAATTTCGGGTCGTGTTAAAAAAGCAACACGTTGTTATGCGAGCGGGAGAAGGTGGACAAGAAGAGAAAAGAGAAGGAAAGAGATCGAGCGAGAAGAAGAGGAGAGGGGTTAGGGGAGAAAGAGAAGGGCGGGAGATAAAAGGTAAAAAAAAAGTAAGGTGGAACGGTGGGACGCGATCGGCAAGCTCTTCTTCTTCTCGTATTCTCTCGGCCCGGACAGGACCGAGGATACAAGCTCTTGGTATGCGGTGATATCGACTCATTACCATGCCCGGTGCAGGGAGCAGAGTGCGACTTTGCATCCATTAGTATAATTGCTCCTCTAAGTCTCCCGGTGTGATTTCTTCCCTTTACCTTCGTTGATTGCTTTACGCGCACGTGGAAGTTCGAGGTATGATAATTCATCGATTGGCGCCCGCCTCTTAAGCCTGTTCTTATCGTTTTCGAATAGGGCCCAAGGTAGATGCGAGCTTCTTGCGTTTTTTCATGCCCCTCCCCCCACTCTCCCTCTCTCTCCCACTCTTTCGCAGATTTATGTAAATCCTTAATCTAGTTCGTGGCCACCTCGAGTACGGAACACGTAAAGCCTTTTTAAACTGTTCGGTAATTTAAGAGAACGAAGTAAGTGATTCTCGTAGGTACGGTATTACCATCAAAAGGGAGAACCACGAGCTTCCCTCTTCCCCTCTCTCTTCGCGAGAAAGGAAATTCGTCTAATTTTTCCTTTCTGGAAAAGAGCGAATGCTCGAGAGCGAGAGAGAGAGAGAGAGAGAGAGTGGGAGAGAGAGAGAGAATGGAGGGAGAGGAGAGGCGTCTCCAGTAGCACATGGTCAGTCTGGGCCGGCCCATCTGTCAATCAAAGTGTGCACGCTGCACGTATGCACGTACGTTGGCACTGTGCGTGCGTGCAGGAATACGAGTTAGAGGAAGGGAGATACTACGTAGACCGTTCCGTTCGACGCAAGGAGAGGCGGATACTCCTTCGGCGAATAGTTAGCAGGCCGCGGAGTACCGTGCTGTAGTGTAACTACGCGTACCATCCGCTTTCTACAGATGCACTAATTCAAATTCCATCGTCCTTCGTTGCCCCTGGAATGTAGCGAGAAGGTACGAATCGCGGTTAATGATGACCATTTAACCGACGGGTGGAAGGAGGAGGGGGAAGAGGCGAAAGACTCGATCGCATTTCTCGAAACACCTTTGCACGTAAGGAAGATGGAGACGGATAGATAAATACCTACGTGCATAGTTTATTGCGCGATCAGGAATGAGATTGTACGAGAGTATACGAACTTATATCTACGCCCGTATGGAGAAACGTTTGGAAAATTATTATAGCGGACAACAATTATGATAATTAATTCGTAATGAGCGAAAATGAAATTAGAGGTAAATAGAAACTGGAGAAAGGTACCTGGAGGCTTCTTACGTTTATATCATAGGTATAGTATTTATCTATAGTTAGTTGTAGTATCTAATCTATAGATATAGATTATCTACTCAGTTTCCAAACTGTGTATTATCCGAATGTTTTATCATCAGAATATTCTATTATCCGAACGGTATATTTCGTACTAATTTTAAATATGTGTACAAGTACACGGAGTATTTATTTCCTTCTATCGAAATTATCGAAATTAAGTATTAAAACATCTCTTTATAATACTTCAGAATGGTATTTACATTCAAAACGTACACAGAACTATAATAATATCGTCGAAGCGGAAATGAATAGTGTTATTATTCATTCTAAAGCATTCATAGCTCTTCAAAATATTAGATGGTTTAAAGCACAAAAGGAATGCAACTTTAAGGAATTATTTGTACTAAAAATTCAATGCGATTTAGCGGCTAAAAAATATGGGACTCGTATAATTGTATAGCGTTTCATTGTTTATTTGTATCATTTGATCTGAAATACATAAAATTTAGTACAATAAATCCCCATATAACGCGGTGCTCGAATTCCTAATACGATATCATGAAAATTAGTTGAAAAAACAAAATTAAATCTGAAATATCATTTTTTCCTTATGTAGGTATTATAGAAATAAAAAGTTCCTGTCATGTGTCGTCTTGCATGAAGTTTCCTTAATTTTCTAACCGTGCTACACGGCGATTTACAATATAGGAAAATCTGTCGTTCTATTATCCAAAAATTCTATTATCCGAACACATTTGTCTCCTTATTAGTTTCGATAATCGAGATTCTACCGTAGTTCGTTGTCCCGTATAGAAATAGAGGGAGAGAGAGAGAGAGAGAGAGAGAGAGAGAGAGAGAGAGAGGCGTGGGTGATGCGTCCTTTTAAAATAAACTCGGCAGCGAACAACGACGACAACGGTGTAACGTCCGAAAGGGCGATACGACATCTACCGTTCTACCTCGATAAATCTGGATCGTCCTGGAGGACGATTTTCCGTATCCACGACTCGTATCCGAGGACGCATCGACGTATCGCGTAGACGGACGCGGTTAGAGGGGGGAGAAACGATTCCATTAGATAATTAATTTCACCCTTAATGAGTCGCCAGGGACGTATGTTAATGCGAAGCGTAGGATATTTACATTTACGGTAGCAGCACGAACGTAGAGAGACGAAGCTCTTCTTCGTTTCTTCTCCTTCTTCATCGGGCAGTCTGTTAACCCGTGGTCGATGCCGAACGAGAAACGAAACATCGTTCCGGATATATACCTTTTTTTTCGCCTCTTTCTTCCTGCCAACGTCTTCTCTCTTAATACCTCTTCTCGCGCGTTTCTTTCCTTTTATCGTCCCGTTCTTGTGCCCCTTCGGATCGGCCAGAAGAAATAAGATACTTGACGGATGGTAAAGCGCGTGGGCACGGACGACTGGATATTTTAAATTAAAGATCTGGAAATAGCTTCGATCTGGTCGTGCTTTCTTTAAATCTTTGGGGCATAATAGGATGAATAGTGTTCTGTCTTTTTTTTTTAGTTATATATGCATGCGCACAGTGGGGTGTTTTTTATTACATTTTGAAATATTGAGGTGACTGGAAGGATAGGGATTCACTTTATAAGTCGCTCTTGCGTCAAATCGATTAACTCTACAAAAGAAGAGGTAGAGAAAATCGATAAAGTACGGGATAACGGTGAATTGTTTATTTATTGTTTAATATCATACGGTTGCATTAAAATTAACTAAATTTAACTAATCCTTGTAAGAATTTGTAGTGCATCTTTACGATGATTTACTTTAAAAAATGGTATTGATCACATTGGCTTCTGAAATTAATTGTGCATTAATAACGGCCATACAAATTTTTGTTATTTAATGGTCTAAACCTAATTATTAACCCTTAAGTGGTAACGTGAAATTTTGTAGCACAAATGGTAACGTGCTATTTGTGAATTTTTATAGATGGGTAATTCAGTTCTTATTGTTTTTTAATATTCTTGTGTAGAATAAACGAAAAATTCAAAAGAAAATATTTGGGAGATATTAATTAGCAATTTAACAAAACGGCAGTGAAATTAGCGTAAAAAATAAAAATGGAAGCAGTCTCACAGACGGCACGTTACCGTTTAAGGGCTAACAAACATTTAGCTTTATAAATAGTTAAGCATCAATCAAGTGCTTTGGTATTAGAACTTTACAAAATTGAAGAAGTGGAGTTAATCACTGTGGCTTGACAACGGCACATTTATCCAATTTATTTTACTTATCTTATTTTTAATAAAATTAATAAAAGCTTATCTTTTTTCTAATAAAATTTCTGTGCAACCTGAATTCTTGTTGGTTTTAAGATTAACTTTCTCACGAATATCTATTTTACATACCTTCGTACCATGTACTTACACACGCGTGTAAACACACACACACACACACACACGCTACATTCTTACATGCCTATACATGAAATGATCAGAAAATTACGTTTCTTACGAGCTTGGTCGGAGCAAACGCGAAAGTTTAAAATCCACTGATTTATGTGACTCATAAGAACCTTCTTTACTCGTATTCAAGGCGTATCAACATCGATGTTAGTTCAAAACTCGTACTCGCTTTCTCGCATACGTGTAGGTACTTGGTTACACGAGTACTCGAAGACGCAGAATGGCGCCTGGCCTGCACCTGTTGGCTTCTAACTCTACTAACAACTTGATTAATGACTCGCCATCCTAAATCACGCACTCTCGCGACTCCTTATTTCCTTTTGTCGCGTAATCCGTAGAGTATAGATATAATGGTACGAAGGGGGTTTACGAAAGGGTCGCTCCTTCGTAAAAGTCTCGATAGAAAAGTTTCTCTTGAATAGGAAAATCGCGTTAAATAATGTAGCTTTCGTTTCTCCAGCCATACAGAGTGGGTTGAGAAAAAGTCGAATGTTTTTTCTCTAATTACGATTACCATATTTTACATCGAGTAAGTGCGATACAGACACGGGAAAAAAGAGAAAGAGAGACGGGG
>JAIFRP010004409.1:90244-108098 GCA_032403825.1 Odynerus spinipes
CCCTCTCTCCCTCGCTCTCTTTATTACTCTCTTACGTTGTCTTTTTCGCTCCTTTCTTTTTTCTTCCTATTATAACGACGGCATTGCGAAGTCGAACGAAATCGCAAAGAATTTCAGAATATTTCCAAGGCACTCCGCATCGTGGATCCACCGTAGGTATGTACCTACCGTCGCGCATAAATCAAGTCGCACGATGGGTTAATTGTCACGATACGTTCGAGTCTCGATATTATCGCTAGTCCAGATTACGCCGAGGAACTACGGGCAGGCAATCTATTTCAAGTCAATCTCGTGGCGAGACAGGAGATCATTACCGATTTCGAGTTAGCCAAGTTTGGCGGCCACACGGAGAACCGTCACCTGAATCGAGAGATACGCACCCCCTTGGGTAATTATCAGCGTGGCACGATTACGTCGGTGATCGTATCGCGGAAAGAGAGAGGCCGAGAGAGAGAGAGAGAGATACACTATATACCTATACATGTATATACATGTATATGTACAATATAAAAAGAGAGACAGAGACAGAGGTGATGTTGAAAGTCGTTTATTAGCTACAGTAGCTACATTTAACAATAACAATAAAATAATTACAACTTAACTATGTATTCTCACTAATACTCCTAATTATGAGAGAGAGAGAGAGAGAAGGGAGGAGAGATAGATACACTATGTACCTATACCTGTAGGTATATACATATATGAGCCGTTCAGAGAAAAAGTGGTCTAACTGCTTTTAAGTAAATAATTAGAAAATTAATGTTTTGCATCTGTCTGAGCGAATTAAAAAATCACAGTAATATTTTTTTAAAGATTTTCACATATTTCTAATAAGCCTATATTCAGATTTCACATAATAACCATTTGCAATGATTACGCCCATTTAATTAGATTAAAATTAAAAAATTAAAATGAAAATTTCTGATTTATACCACTTTTCCTCTGAGCGGCTTATATATACAATATAAAAAGAGAAAGAGAAAGACAGGGAGAAAGAGAGAGAGAGAGAGAGAGAGAGAGAGAGAGAAGTAAATATAAAGCAGTACCAAAAGTAGACATTGCTGGACACACTCCAGGCCGTTCGAGAGCCAAACTCGCCTCGACTCTTCTCCGGATCCACTTCCTCGATATATCATCTCATTATCGTTGGCCCGCGGTCTACCGGCTGATCGATCTACGCACGACATACATTGCACAGCTAAGGCTATGGTATTCGCTTAAAGGCCATGGCCTGCGAGAAGACCATAGCGAAGCAACTCCCCGAGCAGAGACTAGCTCGACTGCGGGCAGGTAACGCACGCATCACGCCAACACGCCACGCCACGCCATGCCATGCCACGATCAGCTGGAAACCCGGAAGGTTTCTTGGCACTCCTGACCTACTGAACAAGACACCTTTGCATGTGCTCGCTCATTTAGCCTCGCTCCGCGTATTCGCAGGCGAGTGAACCGGGTTCACGCCAGGGACACGTACTCTACCGTATGATAAGTGCTGCCCGGACTACATCTACCGCGAATCTCATCGGGAAAAATTCCCCTCTCCTCGAACCGCATCTTTCGGGGATTGGGATGCCGATCGTGAGACAAATGAAACGGACGTGATGCGTATGGTTATTCGATGGAGTATGTGTCATAACGACGCTTGTATTTCAAGGGTTCAGGGGAAAACATGATAATCTCCTTTTTATAAATTTTACAGGAGAGTCAAACAACGCTTTAACCCATTCGCTGCCAAGAAAATTAGGCATGCCTTACCCTGGGTACCAAGAGTTCATTTTAACCCATTCACTGCCAGTCAAATTTAGAGCGTTTTACCCAACGGCGCCATGATTTTATTTTAAGGAAAACACGTAGCTATTCACAAAATACTGGGTGGTCCATTTAAGTAAGGCCACCTAAATATCCCTTACAATTCAAATTATGGCGATATCGGTAATATTTTATATGCAATTTAAGTAGTATCAAGGGACCAATTAAGAATATTCTTTTCCAACATTGCTTTTTCAGTTTTCAAGGTCATCGATATTTTTTTTATGATAAAACACATTTAGATATATATAATAACATAAGCTTGAAATGACATTTGATTCCGAAAATTGACTGAACTGACAAGGTCCAAGTTCAATTGAAAGGACATTACGGACTGTTATTACCCGTTTCAGACAATGTATCATCGTGAGACACTATTTTGAACATCTGATGATGTTGGTATTGATGTTGATATGATGTATTTTGATGATAACTTAAAAAAGAATGATTTTCTCAATTTTATGAGATATGCAAGTAAGTAGCCTTACTTAAACGGACCACCCTGTATAATAATATTAATTATATTAATTATATTATAATCTAAACTTGTAGCGCAAAGTACGAGATATCTCGTAGTTCGCAGTTTTGGTACAGACTCTTACTACGAGATACATATGTATCCCATAGTTGGTAGTGAATGGGTTAAAACGTTTTAATGTGACAAATATAATATTGTTTCCCTGTACGATTTGTACGTTTCTAGGAATCAGTTAGACGCATCATAATAAGTAAAAATCTTAAAATTATGAAATTGGAGTTTGTCATGTTTTTCTCGTGGTCCCTTCATGTGCGTTTACGATAGAGATGACAATGGTAAGCATAGTAACATTTTTCTTTATACGGATAAGGAAATCAGGCGATACGGAGAGAGAAGCTTCTCCTCCCGACTTGGACTTGTATTAGTCGCTATTATTGACTGCCGGTGCACGAAAACGGTTTTGTTTTATTTCCGGTGCATAAACGTGTTCGATATTAAAGGGAATGAAAACACAAATTAATCTAAATCATACGGAAAGACAAGAGAGGATTATAATATTATAGGGTACGAAAGATTTCCAACAAATTGGTGCAAAACCGTCGATATAATTTATAAAGTTACGTCTCATTCAAATCCAGGAACCAAAGCGAGTTCAACGCGCTTGATTCGTTTCCTTCGCCCGTGCTATACCTCTCGTCTCAACCTCGAACATCAAGACCGTCGTCTTCTTTTCTCCATGGCTCTCGTTTTAAGCAAACTATCCTATTCTTCGCTTTACCGGAACGTATAACGCGAGATAAACGGCGTACACGTTAGAACGCAGATCAGTTTCCTTTTTGTACGAGGACGGAGAACGGCTCGGTCTCACGTAGACAAGCTCGGGAAGAAATAAAAGTACGAGGTTAACCTCTGATCGTGGAACTAATTCAAAGTACGCGTATCGTAAAATGCGCCGTGTGAAGTCACCGGTTGATCGATGGGGTTATTAGTCAGCGGATCCGTCAGACTTCACAAAGGGCTTTCTCTCTCTCTCTCTCTTTCTTATTCTCCCTCTCTTTTCTCGCCTTTAGATAAACGGACGATCCCTGATGAGCGATTAAATGCCCGGTCTCGTGGCTCGCTCCATGAAAAATAGTTGCACGAGCGAGCGGTCCTGGTACCCTCTCTCCTTTAACGTTAAAAGGAAGGATACACAGCCAATAATGATCCGAACTTTCATACGTGGGTAAGAATGAAGCGAAGAAGTTCACGAAACTATAGGATCGTGAGATCATCTTATAGACCAAAGGATCAACCGACGTACGTTTATTCCTTTATTTCGAGTTGTCCAACTGCGATCGGTTACCAATCGGAATAAAGCGCCGAGTAGGAAACGCAAACATATCGCTTTCGAGGAACGCCAACGCGGGGTGACGGCAAGAGGAAGAGAAGGAGGGTTGCCGCGACGGGGAGAGTGTACGGGGGAGCGAATGGTAGGGGGTACAAGTGGCACAACATGGTGGTGAAACGGGGGAAGCGAATGACTGGTGTCAGTTACACGAGCTGGCACTACGGCTCTCTCTCTCTCTCTCTCTCTCTCTCTCTCGCGTTGAGCTACCTACCCTTGCGGTTACCTGCGAGCAACCCCCCTTTTTTCATTGACTCGACCAAACTCGACGTATTTATGTTGTCTATACGTTCGTCGTTTAAACGTATTAGGGATGCTATTTAACGACTCTCTGTCGCTTTCCGAGAGAAACGAGGAAGGAAACTCGCCGGCGGAACCGAAATCGAGACCCTTTGGCGATTTAACGATATACAGGGTGAATCGGTTGTTATTATCGTACGCAGGAACTTTGTTCACGGATATTGAAAGAAACATTTATCGCGTTGAACTTCTTGTTCGATGAACGACGAACGTATTAATTATTTTTTACTGCAAGTTTTAATTGCATTATTTCATTATAGCGTAATTTATGGTACAACATTATATTCACGCTGGTAGTTAATGGCTTATCTTACGTATATGAAGATTTTATTATTTAAATTTAAATTTTGAACATGGTGTATCATAATATGAATATACGTGAAATCATAATATGAATATTTTCTCTTTCGGTATAGCGGAGACTGTAACGGCTCATTCAAATTGCATAAGCCATCGTTTTCAATCTGTACTGGTCGAATCGAACATGTCGATTGCAATATATCCGTAATTTGTAGAATATGCCATTTTTATAATAATTTGCATTTAATAACTACTCCGACTTGAATGTAACTTGAAATATACTTACGATGCCATGTGTCTCACCAGTCGATTTCTCTGTTTTAATTATGTTAACAACGTGTTTCGTAATTAATTTGAAATTCTCACAAAAAATACATCCAGGATCCTCGTCGCCAAGTTCGTTATGTATGTAGGCAAGAGCAATTATTATTAATTTAATAGATAAATATGGATTTCGTGTCGATATCGAATGAGAAGAGTTGACGAACGTCAAAAAAAGCCTACACTTTTTTTTAACCGCAATACTTTGAATAAGACTGACTGACGCGGACGGAATTTCTTAGTTAAAACGTTCTTACATATTATAGTTAAACATTGAAAATTACTTTATTCTTTTTAGCGTTTTGTTTCATTTAATTTTCGAGGTCGGTTTCTATTTGTGTTCAAACAAATTTGTATGTATCTCCTTAACAGAAGATGGCGCTATCCATCGTCCTACGTTGAGTACGAAATGTTGGTATAATAAATACACGAACATAACAATTAAGAAATATATTCGTTAGAAACTTTTGACGAAGAGTGTACGTACGATTAGAAATTGGGAAATAACTTAGCAATTTCTGGTTTCCTCCGAACTTTACGTCCGTACGACCGAGAATCGGTAAGAGGAACGATCGTGAAAAGGTCGTACGTTTTCCCGTGTTTCCGACAGTTTTGGCGCCGCGTAAAAGCGAACGTCGGGGCAGGAGCGAAAGAGAAATAGAGATAGATAGATAGATAGATAGATAGGAAAAGAGAGAAAGAGAGAGAGAGAGAGAGAGAGAGAGAAGCGGGGAGTAATTCCAGCGGTAGTGTCTGCTAGAACAAAGGCCTGGGAATTAATTAGTAGGCGCGTACACGGTGAGCCCCCTAGAGGGAGCAACATATGGCGCGATCACATCATCTCATCACCGCCACACCACCTGGCCCTCCCTTTTTACATCCACCTTTGCTTTCTCCTCTATTCCCGCGGCTTCGAGAATGCGGCAAGGTCGTCTAGGTGGACGACGCGCGTCGGCAACGGTCGAAAATCCTAAAGCTTCTCGCAATTCAGGAAAAGAATAGTCAGCGATCTCCACACTGGACGTCGTTGAATCCACTTACGTTCTCGGAGAATGTCGAGAAAACACGTCGTATCGATTACGAGCTCGCGGTACCCAAGAGAACGAGCGGGGCCAGCAAATTACCGGATATCAAGTTGAATTATGATGATCGTTGATACGCGGAAAACGCAACGCGCCGTCGCTAATATTCCAACCGGGCTACCAACCGGCCACTGGAGCGTTCCATCTTCTTTCCTGGTGGATCATCTTTTGCCGGCGTTGGCGTTCGTTAGAGAGAACTTGTCTTCCTCGAACGAGTAACGACGCGGGGTTTTCGCGGGACGAAGCAGCTCGTCCTTCGTGGTAAAAACTTTTCAGACGGATGTCTTGAAACGAGGCCATGGGAATCGTAAAGAAAATTTCTAGGTAAGAGTTTACCTACCAGGCTTGATTGGTAGCCGTGGTTGATGCTATGAAAGATGCCTATTTCGATAGGGGAAAGAAAAAATAGAAAAACGTCTACGAACGATTTTGAGGAGACTCGTCAATGTCTCAGTCCAAAAGAGTTGAGAAGCGCTACCGGACGACTTACGTTGAAGTATTTCGAAAACACGGTCGGGGTAACGGCTGGAAAGGCATAGTTTCTCCTTCCTTCTTCGTTTCTTTCCTTTTTTCCCTCTTCCTTGCCGTTCCTCGAAGCATAAAGATCCGAGAAAAGGTGTGGCTACCGGGCTACGCTCTTTCACCAAATCAGACCCCTACCTAGAAGAAAAGAGCGGACTCTAAGAAGGTTGTTCTACGCGAGCCGACGTTGAATCTTCCGGACGAGCGAGTCCCCGATCGCAAATCGCGAGCTACGCGATCGATCGCTTGTCTCGACGTCAATCGATGCGTTGCTTTCCCACGAAGTGGGGCTACTCAAGAGCGAGAGTGGGCAAGCAAAGAAAGAAAAGAAGGGAAAGAGCGAGAGAGGAGGAAGATCGCGAGGAGGTTCGGAGGAAAGGGCTTTGTATGATGAAGAAGAAGAGGAGGAGAAAGAGGGAGGAGGAGGAGGAGGAGGAGGAGGAAGAGGGCAAAGTCGGGCCTTTGGAGAGGCAACCGGGCAACCAGACGAATTCCAGAAAATCTGCCTCTTCGAGTGAGAGGAAACGAAATAAAAGAACGCGTGTCTCGAGTGTCGGTCGGCGACCAGAGCGAGAGCAAGAGAGAGAGACCAGCAAGAGTAAAGTGCTGCCGTCTTCGTCGTCGACGCCGTCGTCGTTATCGTCGTCGTCGTCGTCGTCGTCGTCGTCGTCGTCGTCGTCGTCGCTACAGCCGCCGCGGGCCAGCGCGGCGGTGTGCAACAGCGTGGTTCATGCATAAGTAAATGTATAACCGTGCCGGATCGGTCTTCTCTCGCATATCGGAGGAACGGACAGGTACTCCAAGATTTTGACCGACCGCCGAGCGTAACTCGGCAGCCGCCTTCGGCGGCTCACCTTTCATGCTCCGACCACGAGCCGCACCCCGAAAAACCAAGCGAGACTCGTTTGGCCCTTTGGGCTCCTTCGTCGCCCGGCTCGGCCCGGCCCAGCCGCGGCGGCGGTCCTTTCTTTTTGATTCCTTTTTTTAAAATCGCTACCGACGCGACGCGCACCGAACGTAATACGTATAACCCTCTTCCTCCTCCTCCTCCTCCTCATCCTCCTCCTTCTCCGACTACTTGCTCTCGTTTACCGAGAGTGCTGGCGAACGAAAGATATGTAGGCTGCTGGTGTCGATACACTCTCGCGTATTTATTACGCAGGCATCATCCGCGACCGTTGACCGTTAACGAGAAAGCCAAGGGGGTACCCCGTCTCTTCTACCGTCTTTCCATAACCATATACGTATACGTACCTACCGAGCAACGTCGGACGTTAACATCGCCGAATACGTGCGCGCGTGGCTCCTTTCCTCTCTTCTTCTTCCTCTCCTTCTTCTTTTTCTTCTTCTTCTTCCTCTTCTTCCACTACTCTTTCGGCATCGCCGGCATCGAGTTAATGTCGACTATATTTCACGCGTAGGATCCGGGCAATAGGCGTGTAAAATGATTTGCTGTAAATCTATCGGCGTACCTGGCCACCAGCGCCGCCCTCGTAACGCGCACCTGGCGTATCTCACAGTATCTCCGGTACTTGCTATAGGGGGAGAAATTATGTTCTCTCCTTTATATTTGAAAGGGCACAGCTGTGAACTCCGCGTGTGCTACCCCACGTGGCGCCTATTTTCCACTCTAGCGTGCCGAAATCGTGTACTCGAATACTCGAGACAGTCGCTCGAGGAGAGCGAGATGGAAAATCCATCGAAACGTGAAAGGAAGAAAAGCGAGATAAAGGAGAGGACCTCTTTCTTTTCCCTTTTCTCTCTCGCTCTCTCTCTCTCCCTCTCTCTTTCTCTTTCTCTTTCGTTCGGTACCGTTTCGATAGAAGATAGGATTGCTCGGAATCGCGGCAGGTAGATCGCTTCGCTCGCTATAGGTCGTTTCACGCTGATTTCCTCGACTCGATTCCCATAGGATCGCGCCGACTACGAAAGCCAAGAGTCGTCCCGAGAGTCGGACCGAGCGTCCCGCTGAGCGAGCTCTCGCTTTTACCTAGAGGCCTTCATTAAACTGACACTGATGGCGAATCGGCGCTACGAATCACGTAATCTCAGCGAGGAGGCTCTGGCTTCCTTCATTTGGCAGATCGAGGGCCCCAGTCTCTTTCGCATTTCTCTTCATCTTGATTCCTCCTAGCTCCGCTTTACGCCGGCGCTTCTTTTACTCTCCCTCCTCCTTCGTCTCTTCTCTTGCTTCGCTCGCGAAGATGCAACCTTTAATAAAGGGTTTCTTCTCCCTTTAAAGTTCTCTCTCTCTCTCTCTCTCTTTTGCTCTCTTCATCGTCGCCAATCTCTCGGCCTCGTTCGAAGGATCGTAAGACGGAACAACATCCGCTCGTTTCCTCGGCGCCACGAAGAAAAGTTAGCGAGGCCTATGCTCGCTAACCCGAGACACGGGGCTCCTTTGCTCGAGGACCTAATGACGAAGGTAATGGATGAACGCGGGCACGGACCAAGTCGGATGGACGGACAGACGAACGGACGGACGAACGGACGGACGGCTAGGAACTACACCGAGGAGGACGGCTGATGCCTCATGGCTATCGTTCCTAACTCCTTTCGAGCACGGCAGTTAATATATTTTTAGGGTGCCTCTCGAACGGGCATCCATTTTCCTTACGATCTTCGATATCACCTGGTGATCCTGCGCGCCGTGTGCCGTGTGCCGATGTCAATGTACACCACCGTAAAACCTTATGTTTGAAAAGGTGCCAGCTGACTCCGATCGTCGCGACGATACATCACGATGATCCTTTTTATTGCTCGTACGCTCTTTCGGCTTTACTATTATTTATTATTTCGATGAGTCACTCGAAATGATTTTCTTTTTCACCGCTCGTTCTAGCGGCTAACAGCGCGTTGATATGACTGGTTACTTCGTCTCCTTTTTCTTTGGGGCGGGAGGGCTGCTTAGCTTCGTGAGATTTCAAAGCGATCGCAGAGACGCACGCGACAGGCACGCGTCACGGCATTAGAATGTTAATTGCTATAGTCGTGATCGCGGAAGGAACGACGCGAAGACGGTTCGTACGGCCGAATGTTTAAGAAATGGCAGCGACTTGGTACTACGGAAACGCAGAAACGGCACTGTACGTGCAGGTAATTATGAAAATGGTCTAAGTAAAAAATCAGAAAAATTTAATTTACCACTTATTTCGTGTCATATCGATATATTGTATATAACAATGACGTTGAAACATTTTTAAAAATCGTTAAAAATTCAATCTTTTTTTTCTTTGAACCATAAATTTTGAAAATAGTTCAAGCTATGTCAGGTTGCGAAAAAGATATTTTTTCATGAGCTAACCAACAGAGTTTAACTACTATAGACAATATTTAAATTTCAAGAATAAATATGTATTTTCAAATATTTTGTTATAAAATGAAGAAGTAATATATCCACTTTATGATTTATCCAAACAATTGTTGTTAATTAGTCAGCACTATTCTGGTCTTCTTAATAAACTATAGAATCAAAATATATTACAATTAAATGTACAATATCGGTAAAAAATATAGTATAAAAAATGTGATATCGCTATAATAATGTAAAACGTCTCTGTTGCTTTTAACGATACAAAAAAAATGTCGAAACAAAAAGAACATTTGTTCCGTAATCAATCAGTTTTACGATGATAAGCATGACTCCATTATTTTGATAAAAATTTATTCATTCGAAGCGTACAGATGAAAAGAGAAACGAGCGAGCCAAGTCTTTTTTTCGAAACAGTTTGAAATAAGTGAATCTGTGGGAGCGATGAAAAGGGGGAACCAAAGGGACACGTGCTTTCTTCGTATGCTAATCCCGTTGCTCTGATTGGGGACGATAAACAAAGCAATTATATGGAAAGGTGGGGATCTCGTAGGAACTTGGCTACCGACCGATTCACATCGTGAATTCGAATTACCAACTTTCTTGGGATTTGTCCGTTCCTCAAACACGAATTTACAAATAAATATTTAATATGTGAAGAAGCATAAAAAGCGAAAGGGAAAAAGCGAAGCGAGAGAGAGAGAGAGAGAGAGAGAGAGAAAGGCTTATTCTGCATATATTTACCGGTATTAATCCAAGTATTAAACCGAAACACGATTATACACGTCGCCCGACGATGTCATACCGGTATTCGTGGAATTCAGTTCCTTCTGACTTAATAAAAAATATATATATAAAAAACAAAAACGCCAGTATTCGTAATACCGATTCAATCTCCGGTAAAAAATTAAGCGCTTGTCAAACGTGGAAAAAGTAGATGGCGTTCCTTATAATTCAAATGGAGGACGACGATCTGTCTAAAGACTAGTTACCGCGAAAGACTAGTAGTTCACTCTAATATATTGGTAAGTAATAATAGATACATGAATTTACGTACAGTAGCGAACAAAAGATTAAGATGATATAACAAAAAGAAGAAAATTATATATTTTATATGAAAAAAGTATTTGTATTTCAAAAAAACAAACTGAATAGAAAGATGGTACTTATATTAGATGTGTATAATCGAAATAAAAACTTTTCGTCTTAAACTTATGATCGCTACTGTATATAGTAAACAATATCTCTGATTTCTGACTGTTTATAAAAAAAATGCAGAAACTATTAATTATTAGAAACTATACGTATAAACTTGCCTTTCTTAATCAGAAAATAAGAAAGTAACGTACATCCTGTATTATCCGCGTCATGCTCGAACGATCGTACCAACACCTCGCTCTCAACGTAGGTATTATCGAGACGTAATGATTATCTTTGGACCGGTACTATCGCGAAGATATAAACCAAAGAGCATACAACGTTTCACGATGTCTTCATCGTCGGACGACGCGTAAAAAGTTTTTTCGTTTTTTTTTCTTTTTTGTGGGGTGAGAAAGAAGAGAAGAAAGAAGAGGAAGAGAAAGGAATTGTAAGCATAAACGATTATGTTAGTAGTCACGTATTTGCGAGTAAGCCGAGCAAATTCGATGGCGGCGTGCTGCATCACTGGTGACGGCACGCCAATCAACATTAGTAGAAATGTATTCATGCCACGAAATCATTTAATGTGCCTAATGAAATGCGCTGGTAATTACAGAGTGTGGCGAGAGTCATTCATATTGCATGAGTGTTCCGAGTGGCCACCGTGAGGCGATGTATGCCAGGTCCTCTCTTTCTCTCTTTCTCTCCCCACTCTCTCTCTCTCTCTCTTTCTCTCTTTCTCTCTAGTCCGTTCTCTGCCGTTACATTGAAACACATGTTGCGAATTTCTAATGACGCTGTCACGATTTGTCTTTTCTCTCTCTCTCTCTCGCTCTCTCTCTCTCTCTCTCTCTCTCGCTCTCTCTTTCTTATGCATCTTCGTTTCTTCAAACGTACGAAAATTAACACCACGTAAACGAGGATGCGAGCACGAACATGATCGAGGTCGTTAATTATGGCCAGAGTACAGATATATGGGGATACCGGGATCTATCGCGTAAGTGCTCGATCAATTGATCCTTGTCGATTCCTGAACCGTCTGCAATGCATCGCGGTTTCGAGTAAACTTTCTATACGTGCTTTTGATCGGTGGATTTTATTTCCTTAGACTTTCACGGAGAAATAAGGGTATCGAACCTTTTAATACGATTTTTAGCCAAAAGTTGAATATGTATATGTATCGGCAAAGTATATAATTCCGATATTTTATAGAGTGCCTAAGAAATGTACCTATATAATATAATATCATTTATTTCATACAATGCCTGATAATTTTAGGAACTATACAGGGTGAACCACGTATCGTGATCAGTAAAGATTACTCTGTTATTATCAGTCCGATCGATAATGTTTTCATCAGCTTTTGTATGGTTTTAAGAGAGCTTTAATGTGATCATAAAAAATTATTTGTTAATTCTTCTTTTGTGTTTTTTCATGGTTATCTTGAATTTGTTGCAAAAACATATAATTTTTTACACCTATCTGTTAGAGGATTTCAAAACGAATTCGGTAAATATCAAAACATAACTTTTTTTTCATCTGAGTCGAGAAAAAATTAACAAAAACTTTGTATTACAAGGAGTATCATATGCTATGCCATTGTAGGCGTTCCAAGGCAAGAAGTTCATAAAATGTCTGGGTTGTTTCTGGGCATTCTATACGATTTTTAGCTATCTTATATGATTCCTAAAATTATCAGGCATTGTAAGAAACAAATTATATCATATACATTGCCTAGCCATTATATAGAACACCGGAATTATATATTTATTATAAGACCGTCATAGAAATAATATTCATTATCAAGTAATTTTATACCAACAATACTAAAAAAATCCCATTCCAACAGTGGCGGCTCGTGACTCGAAACCGTGGGTGTTATACAACTTTCAAAATATACATGCACACTGTAAATACAATGTATACGTATTTGAATAAAATATCCGAATTATAGCAAAACTTAAAAAGATTAAACATGAAAATATATTATTTATTACCGATAAAATTATACAGTTCGGATATATTATATTTATATATCGAAAAAATTGGGGGCGCTGCTCTTCCGCAGTAGCTATGCACGAGCCGCCCCTGCATCACGATATACTTTTAAAAGCAATACATTTAACAACAATATTTTAAAAACATTCTTCGAAATACATACCTACATATTTCCGCGCTATTGATAAGGTTGATATCACCTAACGTAATTTATTTCCACAAGAAATGAAAACTTGAAATTACAGAGAGTTGTAGGCGTTAGGCTTGAAATCGAATTCCTTTGATCCTCTGCCGAGTAAAGAACGAAGGACGAGATTTATCTCGAGTCGCGTGTCGATCGTTCGACTATTCGTTTCTTCCTTTATCCTCCCATCCTCGTTGCCGGCGTCGTTGGTAGGTATTATCCACCTTCGCGACGGATAAACGATTGCCGTCCAAAGGGTTAGAGGGCAAAGTTAATATCAACCGATTGATCCCTCGTAAGCCGCAGCCTCGTGCACACGATAAATATCTTCCGTCGATCCAACGATACGATTTATAAATCTTCTTGATAAATTGCAAATACAGCAGGAAGGTTGGAAATCGTCGGCCAGTCAAAAATCGATTCGGTCTTTGTCATCGAGACTAATATATATTATTCTTGGGAATTCTCCTTTCCAAGACGACGGTGGCACGTGGCACCGCGTGTACGGTCGATCTCATCGATTTCCTCGACCGTTCCGAAGATTTATCGTTCCTCAAAAACTCACCACTCTCGTTGTCTTCCAAAAGCGGCTTTTTCATTCTTGATTTTCGTTGTACTTACAATTAGGCGAGTGTCCAAGTAATATGTTTATTCGTTAATATCGAACCACATCGATTCTCGAAGGCGTAGCCCGTTTTAGAAGTTTATAATTAGAGAACGATTGACTGGTGGAGTTAACCCCGAGCAAGGACTGGGCTGAACTTTCTTGGTGGCAGACTTTATCGATCTCCCGTGGCCTCAAACCACCACCGTGGTACCTTCTTCCTTCGTACATCAACGATAAACCTAGTAGCGTGTTCGTTGGACCCTCCTTCTTGGCTTCGATGCCTCGCGAATCTATTCGACTTTACTACCGATCATCCTTGCCGTCCCTTTGCATCGATATCCATGCGTTGAGTGATCGTTCATCGCGATTTTTTACTTTTCCATCTTTTTTCTTTCGCTTGTTTCTTTCACTTTCGTTCGCTTTTCACTCATGAAACATCGATCGTTTATTACTACAGTAGAATCTCAATTATCGGAACTAATAGGGAGACAAATTTGTTCGGATAATAGAACGATAACTTTCTCTATACGTAGATCCCCGTATAACACGGTTAGAAAATTAAGGGAAACTCGTACAAGACGACACATGACGAAAACTTGTTATTTTTATAATACGTAAGGAAAAAATAATGTTTCGACTTTAATTTGGCTTTTTTGAACTAATTTACGTAATATCGTATTATTTAGGAATTCAAGCACTGCGTTATATGGGGATCTACTGTACTAAATTTCGTGTATTTTAAATCAAATTATACAAATAAACAATGAAACACTGAAATTTTATGGGTCTAGATTTTTTAGTATAAGTAATTCCTTGGAGTCGTTTTTCTTTTATGCTTTAAGTTATCTAAGCCCTTTTTCAAGAGCTACGAATGCTTTATAATGGGAATAATAAAACATTATTAATAATTTCACATTTTTTTTCAAGTGAAAACACCACGTATTTCCGCTTTGACGATATTACTATAATTCTGTGTACGTTCCGAATATAAATACCATTCTGAAATATTACAAAGAGATGTTTTAATACTTAATAATCTTAATACAGTAGAATCTCGATTATTTATCCGAACTTATTGTGTTCATGATGCTCGGATAATCGAACAACTCAGATTGACTACACTCCACGTGAAAAATTATAACTTCTTAAATATTACACGTATTATATACATGTATTTTAATCGTCTATAATCACTAAATTGCATCTTGTTAAAGTTAATTATTCTTCGGGAGTACTTACTCTCTTGCTGTGCTTCATAACACCTGATGACTATCTTTGAAGCTGCGAATGCTTCAGAATGCGTGGAAATACTATTTGAGGAGAATATATCGTCATTTTCAATGCTCTCTTCATTATAAATACTTTTAACTTTTTCAACAAAATTTTCATACGTTGTGTTGTTCACTTTATCATTTTCAAGCCATTCTGTTGTATCATATTTATCACAATTTATGCGTCCCGGTATGTTCGGATAACTAATGTTCGGATAATCAAGGTTCTACTGTAAAAGAAAATAAATACTCCGTGTACTATATACGCACTTAAAATTAGTACGAAATATACTGTTCGGATAATAAAACACTCCGATGATAGAACATTCGGATAATAGCGAGTTCGGATAGTGGGTGTTCCGATAAACGAGGTTCTACTGTACTTTGAACTTTCGACATCCGCTAGTGCAAGTTCTGTTTCGAGTATCTCAGCGCATGCATCTGGCATCGCTGGAGAAGGTATTATATCGAGGGGACGTGTGCTTGTAACGCCGAGCAACTATTCGTCCAACTATCCGCCATAAATCTCGAATCTATACGCACGCATTTGCCAGGCATGCGACGTCACGATGTACGCGGTATTATTTGAAAATCGCGAGCGATACGATCGGTCGGAATGAACCGCTCGGGATAATCGAGATTCCAGGAAAAAGCGACGATAAGAGCTCGATAAATTCCACGACTGTTAAATGAGCAATTAAGGGAGTCCTTTGTAAAAGGATCTCATTGCGCGCGGTATGCGATCTTTCGAGTCTTTCGACTTGTAGATGCGCCGAAAATTTAGGCAAAGTGTTGGAAGAGATGTTCGGAGGAGTGAAACGAGCTCAACACAAGAAAACCCCGGGGGGACAAAGGGGCAGAGGGATATTTCGTTCGCAGCGTCCAAAATGATGCTTTTTAAAGCTCCCACTCTTGCATGGTACTTTCTTTGTTTCTAGTTTTTCATTTTTGGTCGTCATTAGGCGTAAGGTCGCTCGCTATGTTCTCTCTCACTCGATCTCGTTCGCTTACTTTCTTTGTAACTCAGTCGCTATGTATGTACCTACAAAACAAAGAGGCCTGTGATTGCAATAATTCGGTACCAGTATTTTATTTTTCTAATCACTGGGGAGGGTCGTTGGGAGCCTAAATCCATATTTTCGAATAGATTCGATACTGTAGCTTCGGCCGCCATCTTAAATTAAAGGGTGACTTTGTTTTTGTCGAATAATTCGCCTATTTTCAACTTTTTACCAAAATGGCTATTGTCGCGTAGCGCTATACGACTGCATTAGTATTTGGTGTCCGTTTCCGCTAATAAGAAAAATGCGTGTGTTCTACGTCTGCGATTGTGTTAGAAGTGGTGGGTCTTTAAGAATACGACCAATCAGATCCGTACCCTTCCAGGAGTCTTCTTATGTTAAGCGTATAATATACATATATACATGCACGCAGATTTTTCAATATATACTAGGGCAAAAGTTGACTATATCGTACCAATCTCTGTAGATAACAATTATTATTTTAGGAAGTGGCTATAGACTGTAGGTAGAAATGATAGTATCGTTCGAATCCATAGAATATTTATTATTAAATTCAGACACACAATAAAACTTATCACGATAAATTATAAGTGTGTACCACAATTTTTTTTAAAAAGTGAACTTCGATACTATACCTTTTAGTCTGTAATATTCTCAAGCATTGCTCACAAAAATTACATCACAATAAGACAAAATGACCTTTCATTTTCCATACTGTTTGATGACATTTAGAAACAAACTGCATACGAATGTAGATAATTGCAAGTAATACAGAGTTTTGCTGTTTTAATAATACACGAGCGGCCTAAAAAGTATGATGTCGCGATATGAAATTACGTAAAATATGTACTACCTTGGTGGATATGTATATTATAGAGTACGAGGGAAGGAATGAAAATTCTACGTGGAGAAGTAAATCGATATTACTTATGGAACGAAATTACACCCGCTCCAATAAATCCGCCGAGTATATCGCTTACTGAATGCAATAATGGCACAGCTAAATATTTTCAAATTTGGCTTTTTATCATATTTGTATCAAAATTACTGTAAATATTTAATGCAATAGTGCAAATATCTTAAATATACTATCCAGGTATTTATATACAGTAGTGGAGAAAAGATTAAGACGATATGAAAAAAAGAAATGATATATTTTATGTAAAAAAAGTATGTATTTATGTATTTCATTATTAAGTTTTCATTACATTGTACATTGTATATTGTACATTGTACATGTATTATGTATTTCAAAACAACAAACTGAATAGAAAGATGGTAGGTAGGTACTTATCTTACGTGTGTATAATCGCAATAAAAACTTTTCGTCTTAAACTTATGATCGCTACTGTACTATATAGGTTCCGTTATTCTAACATAAGTTACAAATTTATTGTATTCCTTAACCGATTTGCATTGTATTTCTTATAATAAACACTATTATATTCGGCAAGCGATAAATGCGTAGGCTTCTTAGCCTTCTCGTTTTGTAGCTAGTTTCCCTAATAATTAGAAAAAATGTAAATAAAAAAGTAACATAGCAGTCTCGGGTGAAAATCTATCTCATCGTTTCATCGAGAGTTTCGTGACCGCTCAAGAAAACGTGCATAGTTACGCGCGCAAACGCTCCCTAATCCACGGGAACTCCTCGCGGGCTATTTTTTACGTGACGTTTAATCCTTCCTCGTAAAAGAAAGAAAGAGAGAGAGAAATAGAGAGAGAGAGAGAGAGAGAGAGAGACGACGACGACGACTATGGCGAAACGCTTCGCGACATTCTTTCGGCGCGACTTTCTGGTAATTCCGCGTTCCTTTCGAAAGCTACATAAGTATATTCCCGTGAGTCTTTCTTTCCGAGGTAATTAATGTGCCTGAAACGGTTAAGATAAGCAGAAGTTGGGCCGGCCTGCTTGGAGAAACGTCCAGGAAAATCGATACATCGGGAGGAGGTACGATTACGCGAGTGACTCAGGCGGTTTCCGGTGGACGCCATGATGGATTTAAGCACTTCCGCTTGGAGGCGCGTGCGCCGCCCTGTCTTATGTGGAATTACCAAGGCTATACTCTCTCGCGCGCTCTTCTCTTTCCCTTTCGTTCCTTTTTACTCTCTCCCTTTCTCTCTCT
>JAIFRP010004409.1:135799-155651 GCA_032403825.1 Odynerus spinipes
CCCTTCTTTTTCCTTTTATCCTGCTCCTACAGCTACGTAGTATATCGATCAACCCTTTCCGAGTATCCTCCATCGCTGTACGCAAAGAAATCATAACCTAAAATATATAACGAAGAAAATAAATAGCCTCTACTCGTAGGAACCTACTCGTAAACGTAAATCCCGTGGCAAATCCAACGGATCGATTCGTAATTGGATTAAATAGTAATTATACTTCCGCATGGAAGAAAGGTTCCCGTGAGACGATGCGCTCCTCGTTCTATACGAAATGGCCATGCCGGCCATTTCTTTGCTCTTACGGTAAAGGTTAAGCTATAACGGGAAGGAGGGGAACGTTGCCGAGAAAATCCTATTAGAGGCACTATCCTTCTATGGAGAGTGGGGTGGCAACGAACGATGCTCGAAACTCGAAGCTCACCCTCGCGCACATCGCTATTGACGCTACGCAGAAAGCCCACCCTCCGAATTAACCAATCAAAACGCAGCATCCGCGCATGCGATCGCTCCGCTGGGTACCATTTTCTATCGGGCTATCGTCCGTTTCATCGTGGGGAAGACGACGAGATACGGTGAAAGAATTGTGTCTTTAAAATGAGAGTATATGTATATATGTATGTATGTACATACAAGTAATATACTATAATATTTATTTATATGATATTTTTACTTTATTTATATTTATATAACCCGTATTATGGTATAGTAATACGAAAAAAAGAAGGAACACGCTGTATATGTGTATGACCACAATTTGTGAAAATAATAATACAGTAGAACCTCGATTATCCAAACATACCAGAACGCATAAATTGTGATGAAAATGATATAACAGAATAGTTTGGAAGTAATAAAGTGAACAGCATAAATAATAAAGAAATTTTTGAAAGAGTTAAAGGTATTTCTAATGAAAAGAGCTTCGAAGATGATATATTCTCCTGAAATAATATTCCCACGCATTCTGAAGCATTCGCAGCTTCGGAGATAGTTATCAGGTGGTATGAAGCACAGAAAGAGAGTACTTCCGAAAAAGAACTGTTTCATTTAATTAACTTCAAAAAAAAGTAATTTAGTGGATCAGTAAAATTGAAAGAACAAAGACGATTAAAACATACGTATATAATACATGTAGTAAATATATAAGAAATCACAATTTTTCACGTGAAGTATAGTTATAATCTGAGTCGTTTGATTATCCGAAAAATTCGATTATCCGATCATTATGAACACAATTAGTTCGGATAATCGAGGTCTTATTTACATTCATGTAACACGCTGTCATCGTAATAGGGACAAAAGAAGAAACACCCTGTATAAGTATATGACGACAATTTATAAAAATAATACTAAATACAATAGATACAATTACAGATTACTCTTTAAACAAATTTTATGACAAACGTGGGAAAAGTTTTGTAAATCTTCCGTACCTACCTACTTTTCCGTATTATAATATAAACGAATAATATCCGAACGACTATCGATCGATCGTATAAAGTAGAAAAGAGATACTCGATCGGCGATGGAATTTACATGCGAGAAATTTGAAGAAAGGTCTTCCGTTCTTACAAAATGCTATTCGGTAAAGGATATCGAACGCTCGCCATATTTCAGAACAATAAGGTCTAACTGGCGTGCCTGGTACGGCATAGCCGGTCGAAATAAAACAAAACAATCCACGTTTAGCTCGGGAACGACGGTGCGGCCGAGGGTTAAATGGTTTTCTCAGCTAGTATAACCCTATACGAAATACCGAGTAAAACTGGAACGGATATTTCGGGCTTCGATGCGAACGTTCGAGTTCGCAAGCTCGTTTGGTATTTGTCGGTATCGGGTCTACCGATAAATGGGAAAACTTTCCGTAACGTTTCCAACCCTACGCCACAAAACAGTGCCGCGTTCGTTTCTGCGTTGCCCTCCCTTGCGGGCGCGGCGCGGCGCGGCGCGGCGCGGCGTAGTGCGGCGGAAGAGCCTAATTCGCCTCTTTTTGCGTAGGAAACCTCTAATTTCGCTCTCCGCTCGTCCTTCCTGCTATTTTCTTTCGCCTCGTAACATTATCAACGTCGTCGTTCCATTAACATCCTTTACAAGGAAAACGTCTATCTCTGTTGCAGGCACTGAACGGCTTTTTGCTGATACTAACATGCGACGGGGAGGTTTTCTTCGCGACCCATAGCATAGAGAGTTACCTCGGCTTTCATCAGGTAAGTAAACCTAAGGAACTTTCCCTTTTTGCGTTTTTCGAGAGACAACGAAGGGAGAGAGAAAACTTTCCGGCGTTAACGCGTGTCAAGAGCGATAGTATACCTACATAGGTACCTACCCGTCTAAAGTACGCCGAAGAAAAATCCATGGGTTTACCCTTATTGTCCCGCACCCTATACTAGTCACGATGGTCACGCCAGGCTTGTCGAGTTTGCCGTACGTGTCACGTTTACCCAGGCATCATCCCTTTCTCGAAGCGACGTATCCTTGCGCTTCCCTCGACAGCGTGCACACATTTTTCAATGCTAATAACGTGCTGCAAACAGAATCGTGAAACGAGCCAACAACTACGTACCTACTTCGTTCGCTTTCGTTTACTTTACAAAACGATACGCAATGATGCTCGTTGGGGAAAAATAGAATAACCAATATCACTAAGTTTTCAAAATTCTCGCGTCTTCGTTTTTATCGATCCTTGCAAGTATACAAAACTGATCGGTTATTAGGAATGTGACGTGCCGGGAGATTTCGGTTTCAAGACGCATGTACGAGTTCGTTTTCCGAAGAGGACACGTAACTCAAGGATAAGTGACTATTCGGAATTAATTTGGTGGCGTAAATCTTTTAATTTTGGTTTGAACCTTTTTTGTAAATCGTACAAAACGTAGTAAATCCATTTTTTTAGTTAATTTAGATTTGGTAAAGTGTTCCTATTTTAAATATGAGATAAATCTAATGGCAGAATGAGAATCATTACAAACGCAATAATTCCTTTTGAAATTTAACCCCAAATGTAAGTAAACAATTTTTAAGAAATATTAATATTATTAAAGTAATATATTAATATTTAAGATGTATTAAATTTTAATATTATTTTTACTTATTATGTTTAATAATATTATTATTGCGGTTTATCTATTCTGCTTATTATACTCAATCGATCGTTTTTTGTTTATTCTTAAAAACATTTCTGGTAGAACATTTTTGCAATTAACTAGAAATGGTTCAAAGTGGATTTAGTGCGTTTCGTATAATCGTTCCACAATTGAGGTTGAGGGTTGGAAGTTGAGTACATGATATAGAAAACTCTTTGAAGAGGAAAACTTAAGATAGGATTTGGGAATTATTTCGAGAAAGTGGGAGGGGACTAGGGAAGGGCCTTAGTGGAGTATTTTGTTTGTAGATAGGGATAGTAAAGTTTTACGATATGCTTTTACAATGATAGTTGACCATAATAATAATAACGATAATAATAATCATTAGTATTAATATTAGTATTGGTAGTAGTAATAACGATATATCTAGAGGTGAGGGCGAAGTGGAACGTAACAGGAAAATTTTAATACCGATTCCATGAAAATAACTGAATAAATATTCAAATAACATAAAAATCGCTCTATCCTTTAGAATTCGTTCAAATAAAACAGGCATACGTTGAACATTCTCCCCTACGATTAACTTTGTCAATTTTAAATAATAATTTTTATCTACGAGTTATACTTCAGAATTTACACGTCCCCAACGCTATAACCACGACATTACACCGCAAAGAGTACTCTTATCGCGTCTCGTTACGGCTGAAAGCGTTGTGCACACATTATAGGAAACGCTTCCGATCGGCTAAGGCACCGCAATCGAGCGAACGCCGTTCTTAACAATAATTTTTCGAGCCGATGAACGCGCACTCGGCCGCGACTCGTGATTGACATTTTCTAATTGGTCGTTGGTCGGTAAAGAGGAGATAAAGAAGGAATGGAGAAGGAGAGAGAGAGAGAGAGAGAGAAGTTTGAGAGAAATCGGTTCTACGGAGATCCGACGCGTATACCTATAAGAAAAAAAGAAAAAGAAAAAGAGAAGACTAACATTTCTTTGCGCTCTAATCGCGAAACGTATACTACACGCGAGCGCATTGTGCATACATTGTGTAAAGGAGAACGGTGGACGATGATTTCCTTACTCGATGACCGTGTATCCGAGTGCATAATCGCGGGGCGTTTCGGATGGCGCGATTACACGGCCCTATAACTCCAGGGAAAAGCAGGAGCAAGTGTGCGCGCGAGCGCGAGCCTATACAACCTATCTACATTTCTACGTATGTAGAATTTGATACATAGACGCGTATCGTGTAAGCTCTAGCGAGTTTTGTGAGAGCAACGTAATGACAAGCATCGACCCACGATATTCCTCGTCTAATCGACGACGACGACGACGACGACAACGAGAACGGGTAGCACAAGGAGGAGGAGCGAGGGGCGGGGGAGGGGTGAAAAGAGAAGTAGCGGCAGTCGCAAGAAAAAAGAAAAAGAAAAAGAAAAAGAGAGGAAGAAAAATCGAAGGAGAGAGTCCTTAGTTCCGTATCTCACGCGAGAAACTCGCGGGAGAAAGAAGGCGCTCGGGAAGAAAAAGCTCGGGAACATTTCTTTCGGGATCGCGAACGAACACGGCGAGCATGGCAGAGTGAATAAGTGAGCGAGCGAGAGAGAGAGAATGAGTGAGTGAGTGAGAGAGAGAGAGAGAGAGAGAGAGAGAGCTTCGAGTCCTCGGCACGCGGCTTAATTGGGCTGATAGAGTCGATTCGATGCTCAACGAGCCTTTATGCCCCGTGAACTGTGCCGGATAAAAGTAATAACTTAAGCGAAAGGTCAAAGGGTGCTTATCGGCCGCGAGACGACTGACGCAACCCGGGGTGGAAGGGGTGGGGCAGCCGGCTAGCTTAAGAGAAATATACGAGAGGAAGATGGAGAGATAGAAACGGAGAATTGCCGAACGAGGAAGGAAAACGCGGAATGTCCTTGACGGTGGCCGAGGCAGGGGTGGAAAGGGCCAAGAAAGGAACGAGGAGAAAGGGGAGATATTGTAACGAAGCTCGTGCACGCTCTTCTTTCCTTTTCTTTCGTAGGTTTTCCGTAAGAAGAAAAAAAAACGCGTTTTATCGCACAAAGATAATTTCCTTCGACGAGGTTATACCTACACGCGCGTGCGTGCGTGAGTATATGCCTCGACCGTTCCACGTGCGTAGGTATGTGTTTAATAAAGCCGCTAAGAGGGCTCGTTCGCGCCCACCTAAATTATGTGGCAACGTTTTGACAATTAATAGTCGCTAATGAAGACACAATCGAGCTGCCCCGGAGCACTCTCGCCTTTCACCCCTTTTCTCGCTGAACGAGTCTGAGAGACAAAGAGAGAACGGAGGTAGAGGAGGAGGAGAAGGAGGAGGAGGAGATGGAGAGAAGAAGAGAGGGAAAGAGAGAGGTAGATAGGAAGAACGAAACGCTGACGCGGCTTCATAATTCTCCGACATAATTGAGAGCTCAACGTTCGAAGCCGCGATATTCCACTTGGCGAATCTACTATGTACATATATTATTATACATAGATGTACTAATATACTACCACGTTCGAGTGCACGCACTCTCTTATACGCGCGTCTTTGTATCTACCTACCTACTTATGAACCTATACGTGTGCGGGTACGCGAGGCATCGGCCGTATGCGAAGCTAAGGAAAGAAAGGAAGCAAGTAAAAGAAAGAGAGAGAGAGAGAGAGAGAGAGAGAGGAGTGAGAGAGGGTACCGAGAGAAGGCAGCCCCGATTATTAATGAGCGGCTCGGATTAATTATTATTACCTGCCTGATTTGTTTCAATTTGTAGCGACTCCTTTGATCGCGCCGAATCGGTTCCATCGGTTTCAACCGGTGTCCAGCTGGATTTATTTCCCGACAGCGTCTCTTCGCGGTACCCGGACGTACCTTGGTACGTTTCTGCTTACCCTTGGTACCTGCTGCTAGCTGACACTGAAATATCGCGATAACGATTTTCAAAGTTCGAACGAGAGAGCCTCGTGCGACTGCTGCGACGCTCCGGAGAGAGCACCGCGATGCGATTTTAAGGGAAGGCGTGCTGTGAGGGAGGGTGGGTACCGGGGAACCTTAAGACTGGGATACGTGCGTGAATTTCTAAGTATCGCCGACGTTGTTCTTATCGTTATTGTCGTTGTTGTTATCGTCGCTCGAGTTTTTACACTTTGCAGGGGGGAGACTGCGATCAGAGTGCGGAGTAGAACAAATTTTGAAAGCGGGAAACTGTAATCTCGGTGGCTGCTCATTAAGTGTTAATTAAATAGTAATTATCTGCGGAATAGATATTTGTTATTGTTATAAAGATATCAAATATATTTATATATAGTTAATCGATCTTTTATCTATAATACTGAGTTCCTTCGAATCGATAACATTCGTGAACTGTAAAGTTGATTCTCATGGGTAATAACTGGATTTGCCCGGTAGGGCATGTACAAAAACACGGAAAATGGCGCCCGCCTACAGTGTTAAAAAGCGAGGCCTACGGCCGGAGACACGAGTCGTATTACAAGCGTAGATTACGACGACGGTTTTTGCTTTCGACTTCTTCCATGATAGAAGGGAATTGTTCTTTTTTTTTATAAAACGAGCCAACAAAAAGTCACAGGGTCTACGATCCCAGGAGAAAATTAAAAAAGAAGAAAAACGAGGACGCTGTTGGACATAGCACAGGCAACGACCATAGTCTGCGTTTTTTATTTAAATCTTCTCTGGTAGAGTAGAAGTATTTCTTTCGTACGAAAAAAGCGAAAACGGTTACGGGGTCGAAAGTCGAAGAACAAAAAGTATAGGTGGTTGAAAATGAAGAAAAACGCGTAATGAGATCCTTCTTCTCCTTTTTCTTCTCCTTCTTGAAAACGAAAGGAGCAAGCAAAGTGTTGGTTCTAATAATAAAATACGAAAGAAAAGGAATACCGCTTATCCTAATAAGAAGAATATATCTATTTGTTTACAATGTGAAGTTAAACGCGGCCGATCTGTATAATGTCTGACTAGCGACTGACTAGCTGGTGTATCCCGCACGCGTATATTTCGGCTCGCCTGATTTTCATTTGCCCTTACTCCACACTCCTTCATTATTTTCTATACCAACGCAAAGAAGATACGAGAGGAAAAATGTTGGCAGAAGTTCGGCGAAAATGGAGAAACGCGAGGACATCGTTGTAGGATATCGTCCACACAGTGGGAAGAGTAAAACGAAGTAAAGTGGAGAGGGAATTTCAACGTCAACGACGACAACAACGACGACGAGGAGGAGGAGGAGGAGGAGGAGGAGGACGGTGGTGGGAAGAAAGGAGGGTGCGAGCAGTAGAAAAAGGAAATAGAGCGCGGCGAAGTGAGGCAAAGCTTGGGAAGGGGGTCGGGGGGAGGCGAAGCGAGGAAGGTAAGGCGAGGCAAAGCCGACGCATTCTTCGTTGGAATGTAAATCAAGTCTGCCGAGGGAGCGAGACTGCTCCGATGCCGGCGGGGGTGCGCTAGCGTCTCCACTAAATAATTACAAGCTCTTAATTAACGACGAGGGTCGATCGTAAAGCCATCCATGACTCGGCCGCTCCGTCCCGCGGATGCATGTTTCGAGATTATTTAAACGAGCAATGGTAACAAACGTTACGGACCTTACCGGCAAACCGCCCGCCGCCTTGCCTTCGGTAACTGACCTCGGCTCGCGCACACTCTACAAAAAGAACGAAAAAGTCCTGCTCCTGAGAACGATGAGAGTACGAGGACGGACCGTGCCGAAGGGATCGACCGTCGTCGATAGCGGCCTCGAAATTCGTGGGAAGCTACGACAATGACGACGACGACGACGATTACGATGAACGTCTCCTTCGATGTACGTAGGTCAAAATCATTGATTCAGTTGTGTATGTGTGCGTGCGCAGGGGAAGGTTCGATACACTAAGAAGTTACACGGATGAACTAAGAGCTGGCTCTCAATTCGCATAAATATTGATCTTGTATCACGCGAGATCATCGCTACTACGACAAAACAAGAAGAATCACGGTTGTCCGAATAGCTGAAACAGTCACTTGCTGGTCCGTACCACTGGTACCACTGAAGATGTGTCGCACCTTGCATACAAAAATCTTCGGCACACAATCGTATGTTTCTTTATACGAATAGGTAAACAAAATTAGGCGACATGGAGAGGGATCTTTCTCCTCTCGGCAGCAAATCGACTGGTGAGTCATTATTGACTGCCGGTGTATACCGACAGCAATTTATGCAAGTTACGCTGAGAGGAAAAGCTTCCCTCTCCATATTGCCTGATTTCCTTATCCGTATAAAGAAACATATGATTATGTATCGAAGATTTTAAATCGACATGAATATAAAGAGGACCATCGCATCGTGCGTAACGTCAAGATCGAAAATTGCGATGTGTGTATACGCGAGGAGATGTGATACACCTAAGAAATTACATAGTAAAGCTACGAGTGGCTTTCACTTGACGTTAGTTTTATCTTTTTACCACAGGTGACCGTCGCTAAAATGCCAAAATAAGAATCACGGTTGTCCGAGCAGTCGAAACAGTCGCCTGCTCGTCCATGTGCCTCTGAAGATGTGTCGCACCTTGCAAGATATTAAAATCCTCGTCACACAATCATATGTTTCTTTTTACGGTTAAGGAAATCGAGAGACATAGAGAGGAAAACTCCTCCTCCTGACTTGAACTTGCATAGGTCGCTATTATTAACTGATTGTGAGCCCTTTAGTTAACAAGTGAATTAAGTCCAAAATTACAAAAAATGGAGTTTCTACAAAAATAGTAAGTATTAAGTATACTTGTTTTTTGTTTTTATCACATTAAGTTGCGTATACTTTGTTTTATGTTCCTAAAAAATTAAGAGTCAATTTTACATCATAAATGAAATGACTAAAAATATCTTGAATAATAACATAAGTTTTATAAATATAAACATAAATTTGAGAAATATACATATACATTTATAAATATACATATTACATAAATATAGAATAAAGACATAAATTTTAAGATATAATGAAATAATTACTATTCCTTCGCTTTATCTGGTTACAATAAAGTTACATTGTGTATTTAACTTTCGTACGCTATTGCACGGAAGTCCAATTTCTACGATATTAAGAAAAGGGACTTAATTCAATCGTCAACTAAGGGGTTCAACTGCTGGTGTTACATACGATAACTTTGAGGAAGGAAGAAGAATCACGATCGAATGTGTTTGTTCCTCGATCGAGAGTCACGCTTAGACTTTGGATGAAGCACGAGAACGGTGCTTCGCTCCTCGTGCATACACGTACGTAGCTACGCAGGTAATTTACGTGGGCGCTCGCTAATCACGGTCAATTACATCGACGAGGCCAGTACCTGTATAAACTTCTCTATCGTTTGGCAATTAAAATATAATTTACGATTAAACTCGCTTAATAAAAGCTGCCGGTTAAATCCGAGCGCCATTATATGCGGATACGTGACGGCGGGCCATTATACTTGGGACTTATGATTGTAGGTTGGCCAAAGTCGTCTAAGGCGGTAGCGCGGCACACAGCATGTAGAACCGAGGCTCACGAAGCTCGACTTGAGTACACACTTTCGCTCGCGTCGACTTACATCGGCGACACGTAATATCGAATTACCTGCTATGTCCGATGTAGGGAGCTCGAGATAAACGTTCTTTCGCAATCTTGATTAATCCGATTCTGAAAACTTGAGTTTGGTCGAACGAACAGGGATAAGGAAGGAAAAAATAAAAAAGAGGAGGTAGAAGAAGAAAAACATGAAGAAAAAGAAAAAGAGGAAGAAGAAGAGTAAAAGGCGTAGGACCGCGCACTGGTACATCGATTAGCACGGAAATCGTGTATAATCCTTCATTAAAATTAGAGCAAACGAACGTCGTTCCCCGCGCAAGGATCGCGTCCGCGCGCGCGATCGCAGCAGGGTTGCGACTAGACGGCTAGCCGCGGGAAACGGGACGCTCGAATTCATTGGATCCCATGGAGAAGAACTTCATGGGACTCCTTTCTCGATGCAGCGACTACTCCCTTACCTGCTGTTTCGTTTGTACGAACGCTTTCGCGATAGCTCGCGCTATATATTTATCGAGACGGTGAGAGTTTTACGAGACGCGAGTCGGTCTCTTGTTTCGGTTTCCGTTTCAGCTCGAGCTCGATAGTAGGTACCATCGCCGAGTGGTGGGTAAATCGAGCGAAAAAAGACAAACAAGAAGAAGAAGAAGACGAAGAAGAAGAAGAAGACGAGGAAGACGAGGAAGAAAGAAAAAAATGACGAGATCCACCGCGAGGAGAGACAGACGTCGTCCGGTCCGGAGTACGGTGAAAGTTTCATATAATGCAGTATGCCTCTCCTCGACATTTTCACTTTGGAAAATGTTGTCTTACGGTTACACGCTGTGTACCGGGGTATGGTATATACGATACACCGGAGGATCGGATATGTGCGCGCATAATGGCAGGGATGGTGCGCGGGTAACATGGAAGTCGTGAGATCCTCGCGGCGCTGATACCCCGAGATTCGCCCGGGCACGAAACGTACACGCGCGTACACGCGCTGTCTATATAGAGAGCTTGAGAGAAAACGAGAAGAGAGAGCGAGAAAGAAGTCGGTAGTGTATCGACGGTGCAACGACGACGTCCTTCGGTTAGAGAAACGTAGTGAACTGTCTCTCCCTCCCTCCCTCCCTCCCTCTCTCTCTCTCTCTCTCTCTCGTGCGTCCTCTCTCCCGCGTGATTTATTATATTATTCGCGTCGAGCACAGCCTCTCTTGACAGCCATGACCAGGTAATGGTTGAACGAGCTCTGCCGATCTATTCTCGAGTAGCACCAAGTAGGTTTATTTAAGCGCGCCAACATTCAGGGATGCGTGTGCTGCACCGGTACGCCGATTATCGGATTAAAAGTCACGCGGTTACACCTATGCTCGGGGTATCCTTCTTCTCTCCTGGTACCGTACGCCGTCGGATTGATTAGCTCTTTTTCCATTCCTCTCGCTTTACACCACCACCACCACCACTACCACCAGCACCAGCAGCACCAGCGGCACCAGCAGCACCAGCAGCTTGGATCGACTCCGCGGAACCAGCAGCCAACTACTACGACGTGCATGATCGCCAAGAGGGTAAAACTATGCGCCGCGCGCTGTCGTGCGGGGACTCATCATTCGGCCGGAGCTAGTCTGGATTAATTATGCGCGATAAAGTGCGTCGAACACGTGTAGCTACATGCGCCGTATATGCGCTTGTGTCGCTGCACGCCGTCACGAGCGATCTGATATTTCCTGAAATAATGCCACTCCGCCATCGTACTGTTCGCCTTCGGAACGTTTTATTTTACGAAAGAGCAACGGGAAAGAGGAGGAAAGAAAGTCTAGGCTCTCTCAATACCATTGCGGGCCTTCTTCCTTCTTATCCACTTTCTAGTCTCGTCTCTCTCTCTCACTCGTCTCTCTCTCTCTTTCTCTTCTCTGTCTCTCTCTTTTTTCCTCGGACGCATCCTCTACGACAGGGATGTCAAACTGACGATCCTCGATGTGATTTTTTGTGGCCCACGTTGCTAAGAAATAAAATGAGAACAGAAGAATATGTTACGAATAGAATGGCAAGTAACCGTCTTGACGTTGCTATGTCATATGCTATGATGCTCTGGTCAACCGTAAAAAACCAAGTCTCTTATGCAGCGTTAGAAACAGACTGAGTTTTTGTTGTATTTTTTTCGAATTTTAACGAAAGGCATTTGCGCTAGTTTCTTTTTCCTGATTGGTGAGGTAACATTTTCGCTACTAATGGAAGAGTGACTATAGTAACCCAACATCTGAAGCTCGTGATGTACTACCAATGACTTTAGTCATTTGTTAAAATTTCGCATTTAAAAAAAACCAGATTCTTAACTTTGGTAGATTTTATTATTACATTAAGTTAACTTAACACGTTGAATACCACGGAGGTCACCGGTGACTCCCCCACTCAATTTTACAGATCGCATAACAGTCGATTGTATGTATTGTTTATTGCTATTTACAAAAATGTAATTAACAGTGCTAGAAGCGTAAGGTCTAATATAAAAGATGCGACTAAGAATTTTTCCGTATCTTCATTTTGAAAAATATTGTAAATAAAATTAGAAGCTATTCCAGTTTGGGCAAAATCCATATGACATTCAACGTGTTAATTACATAATGTGTTTTAATTATCCCATCTATATTCCGGAATCCTCGCTTCAACATATAATTTTAAGAAAATTTATAAACGTGATGTGGCTCGCGTGAATCTTACCAGTCGCATTAAATGGCCCGTGATTTAAACAAGTTTGACACACCTGTTCTACGAATTTATCAACCTCGCTCGTCGTATTTTATTTAAACCACCTCATTAGATTTCATTTTCAATGAATGCAAAGATATGCAAAGGTTATAGACAGAAAATGGGATGAAAAGTTATAGCCAGCGAGGCAAAGCGCGTTTTTCCTCGCTAAACCGCGACCCGCTTCTTTGCATATTCGCTCGTAAATCGAACGGTCTTCGTCATAAAAATCAATATCAAGTAATATTCGTGCAAATAAAAAAAGAAAGCTAGCAGAGCATGGTTTCGATCCACGGACCTCTGGGTTATGGGCCCAGCACGCTTCCACTGCGCCACTCTGCTCTCGTGTCGATGACTAATCTATAATAAATTTTCTATTGTATATTTATTTTCTTGATTAAGTGGAATAGCAAAGAGAAGGAGAAAGGAGAATACGCGGTAGCATGAAACTTGCGATAACGTTGTTCTTATACCCGGCTCGGTCGTACGTAATTTGCCGTTCGTATCGCGACGAAAGATATCCTTTCACGTTTTAAAGATTTTTCATGTTTTATTTAATGCAATACGTCCGTTCGCATCTTCCTTTCGCATCGCTTCTCGTTTCGTTGGACATTTGCGTAATCGCAATTAATACGCGCGATATGCACTTTGATGATGCATGGAACGAGGCGTACCTACCGTGAGTCATAACGAGCGTTTAAAAAATAGCTGAGCGTGACTCGTCGTAAAAGTATAAGTTAATACGCATATATTTTGTTCCTTGGAAGGAAGATGCAACCAAGTACGAAAATAATTACGAAAAAAAAATAAAAAGTAAACTTAGCAGAGCGTGGTTTCGATCCACGGACCTCTGGGTTATGGGCCCAGCACGCTTCCACTGCGCCACTCTGCTGTCTTTGTAGGACGTTCGAAAAAGATGTATATAAGTTCATTATATTTTAATTTTATATAAACATGTTAATTTTATCGTTAAATAAATAATTTTATAAACAAACAATTTCGAATGGAACTAAAACTTCATTGTTGTCCACTTTTACGTAGGTTTTACGTATATCGATACGTGCCACGCTGGTCGATAATCTCGTTTGACACGACTAAAAATTATTTTTATCCTGCTCAGAAATAATACATTTCATTGCAAATATTATATCTAAATATTATTGTATTATGTCCAAGTAATATTCCAGCGTAGTGTTCTCTAATGTAATAACTTCTTCCTTTCAGTCCGACATCGTTCATCAAAGCGTTTACGAGTTAGTGCACAGTGAAGATCGAGAAGAACTGCAAAGACAATTAATGTGGAATTCATTTTTACCGGCGGAAAATGCAAGCCTTCCCCTTCACGATGCACTTTCGCCCCAGCACAGTCATCTTCTAGAGCGCAGCTTTACCGTCCGCTTCCGCTGCCTTTTGGATAACACATCAGGATTCTTGGTAAATAGTTTTCCCCTTTACTAAATAATTTTTTTTAATCTGGTATCTGCTTGCGTAATTAAAATCAAGCGGTGACGAGTATACTTGCAAAACGCGGAGTAAATACGCGTACTACAAATTTCAGTTAATTATAACAAAATGACACATACTGCGAGTTAGATTATTTAAGAAACCAAGTTGGGAATGCTCCTCATTACCCTCAAAATGATGAATAGGTATATATCTACTGTTCAAAAACCGTTGAAGGGTTAACAAAAGTCAGCCGTCCATTCGTAACTACGATAGCCTAATTTGACGACGACGATGTTTAAAATCTATATATTCACTACTCGTACGTACACAGGATGATTTTAGGAACTGGGGTGGAACATTGCACTATTTTAATTAAAAATAGAAAAAAATGGTCGAGGAAAAAGTTGAATGGTTTTATGTGGATACATCGATGCACCTGTCAAGTGCAATTGCACTTGACTCTTTTGTGCAATCCTATTTTCTTTGCACAAATCGATTCTTCAAATTAAGACAAGGTTATCGAAAAATCAATACTTTACGAGATATTTAACGTTTATGTCAAAAATCTACTTATTGTCAGTTATATTAAATGTCCAAACGTCCAACATGAATTTTAGGAACTATTAATACCGTGTTTACTATTTTGTTACCCTTTGCGATCAACCTCTTACAGTATGGTGCAGATTTCATTCAGTTCATCGTTAGTTATTCGATAGTATTGCGAAAAGTGAAAAAATAGTGTTACACAAAAAAAAGTACAGTTGCGCCTAACAGATGGATCGGTAGATCAACCTAAAAAACAAGGTTAGAAACATATAGTATCCATTATACCATATGTAACTTGTTCCTTACCATTTTTTTCTAATTTTACTTAAAAAAGTGTAGTGTCATGTTCCAGTTCCTAGAATCACTCTGTATACAATTAAATGTCTGTCTGTTTCCTATTGTTTCCTAAATCCTTTGACCGACCTGGATCAGATGTTGTATAGTTAATACCATAAGTTCGTAAAAAAATATAGACTACAATGAAAGATGACAATTTCGGCTCCTTTCTTAATCACAATATCATAATAGATATTAATTCCATTTATCATAATAGATTTATTCCATTCATGGAACAGATGAATCGCTCACGATATCATCTTTATCATAATAGCTACCCATTTATTTATCATGATCGATCGATATAACATTCGCCCCCAAGTTAGACAAAGTACATACAATATATAGCTAAGAATATTGTTCACCGCAAAGTATTAAAATACTAAATATGTTAATAAAATAAAACGATAGTGAAATTCACCGGTGACCGTTACAGAAATATCGTAAACGAAAGCTCGGCCACGATCACCGGTGACCCTCGCCCCTCGTGACGGTAAATGTATTAACCTAATACCTATAAATGTAAAGGAAAGAATTAACGAGCAGTAGATCGATTTTACAAACGGTAGTTTCGCGATATAACAAAAAACGACGATGGTGTGTACAAAAAAGATCCCGCGGTCGGTTCGAACGAATTTCTATGATTGCAAGAAACGATCCTATCTACCTAAAGGTAACGACGAGATAGAAACGAGTAGGCAGAAAGTCGCGAGTAGAAGGGGAGGAGGATAGGGAGGATTACGGCGCTCATTGCGAGCGCACTCACGACGTTTCTCCACGCTGACAAAAGCAAAGTGCCGGCATACAAAACAGTAATTAATAATTTCACTGTCATAAAGGGAGGAAAGAGGAAAGGGAAGGGAGACGACCTCCGTTCCGTGGTCATCCGTTGCCTTCACCGTTTCCCCTCTACCCAAGTAATTGCCTTTTTTCTTCTGCACTTGCCTACCCTCTCCCCCATCCGACCCCCTCTCTCTTTCTCTTTTTCTCTTTTTCTTTCTCTTTCTCTCTTTTCCATTGCCCTTTCTTTCCGTACATCTCTCCTACAGTCCACCGTCGCTCTCCTTCGTTTTTCCGCAAGAACGAAATTGCACGTTCCTACTTCACGAACGAACGTGAACCTTATTCGGGAACGGTATGCAACGTAAGACAGTTCGTTTCAAAAACAGGTGGCTTTCCAGTTCGAGCTATATCCTATGTGTTTTATACATATGGCAAATATTTTATCTTCCAAGTTATGGATTTATGCCATTCGATAGATTTTTATATTGGTACAGGTAACCCTTATATAACACGGCTTTTTCCTGAATACAGTTTAAGAACTGAGAACAGTCTCGTGTAACACGAAACTGTAAGATCGACGGAAGATATTCCTCGTATTTCAAAGCTCTACAGCTGAGTTTATTGTTTTTAGTATCTATGACATTACAATAATGAAGATTTTGTTTCGCGCTTTTTGTTAACGCAATTTCGTTTATCACGGTTTTCTTCGACGCGACTTTTATATATCACGATACAACATTTCGTGTTACGTATGAGCCGTTTACAGATCAAAGTGATTAATTCCACTTTTTGAATTTTTAAAAATTTTAGTACCAAAACACTTGATTGACGCTTAAGTTTTCATATTTAAAATTCGATTTCGTTAACAATGAGGCTTAAGACCATTAAATGACAAAACTTTGTATGGCCGTTGAATAATAAATAATTTATTTCAAAAGTCAATGTGATTAATTTAATATTAAAGTGATTCATTGCAATGATGCAATTCAATGCTTATAAGAAGCTTATTTAGTTCAATAATTCTTTAATGCAATCGTATAACATTAAACAATAAGTAAACTATTCACCGTTATCTCGTACTTTATCGATCTTCTCTACTTTTTGTTTCGTAGAATTAATCGATTTGGCAAATGAGCTACTCATATATGGATACTACATGTAGATATTCCTAAAAACAAACATTTCTTTCCGGTAACATCGGTGGTCTAAAAAAGTAATATATTTGTATTACATATCACCCAATATTTCATAGGTAACGTTATTTTATAAATATGCATAGAATGCATACTCGAATAATATTCTAATCTCAAGATTAAAACAACTTATATTATTTCGTGAAATTTGTTGTTCCTGTTCTATCTTGCTCTCGTCTCGTGGGCAGTACGGTTGAGGAAATAGGTATAAATCAAGTACGGTGCAAAACCCGGAGTCACTTTGGCGATGTGTAGCGATCTGTAGAAGCGGTAAAACACTAATTATCTTAGGACAAACACAGGACAAAAGGTACAGGTATATTCTGTCGAAGGTAACCAGACAAAGACGTGTGCATAGCTATAAAGGAACAGGAACGACTTTGCTTTGAGACGCGAAAACAAGAGAGGAAACGCGCAGGTCGAGAGAGGGCCGCGAACGCCTTCGCAAAAACAGCACCGCTTTGACGTTTATGAAAATGAAACTGTAATCGTAAAAGGTTTACGGCGTAAAAGGTTTAGCAATGAGTCCGGCCCTCACCCTTGGCGGTATTCTTCGACCCAACAAGGATATTCATCGCGCGTCGGCTCGTGTTTTTACTAGAAATTTACATGAAATTATTCTAGGTATTAAACAGTGAAATATTTTCTAATCGTTTCACCATCAGGATTTCTAATCCTGATATCCGATTAATTCGAGTCTCCTTTGCAAGATACTCACGACGTCGTTTCCGAAAGAGCAAAGTCTAACCGAGATCTCTTCTTTCAGCGTCTGGATATCAGGGGACGGGTTAAAGTGCTGCATGGACAAAACAGGAAAACCGAGGAACCACCCCTGGCATTATTCGCTTTGTGTATACCATTCGGACCACCTTCGCTTTTGGAAGTACCGCAGAAAGAGGTCATGTTCAAGAGCAAACACAAATTAGATCTTGGATTGGTATCGATGGATCAACGGGGGAAAATGCTTCTAGGATATACGGACGTTGAGCTCGCAAACTTGGGTGGTTACGATCTCGTTCATTACGACGATCTAGCCTATGTAGCCAGTGCGCATCAAGAATGTAAGTTTGACTTACCTTGTAAGGATTATGTTAAAAGCACGTAAAAAAAAACCCAAAAAAACAAAAAACAACATTCTGATCTGATTACAGTATTAAAAACCGGAGCATCAGGAATGATAGCATACAGATTCCAAACGAAGGACGGCGGATGGCAATGGCTGCAGACTAGTTCCAGGCTGGTCTATAAAAACTCGAAGCCAGATTTCGTGATCAGTACCCATCGACCTCTGATGTGAGTATGTTCGACAAGGAATGAGAAAAAGTTTGTTATAATGAGCCTCGAATCGAAATTTACAATCTCTTTATATTTACAATCTTAGGGAGGAGGAAGGCAGGGACTTGTTGGGCAAGCGAACCATGGACTTCAAAGTGAGTTACCTGGACGCTGGCTTAACCAACAGTTACTTTTCCGATAGCGATAGCTTAACGGGTTCCGTCATGACGCCAACGCTCCCGACCCAATCGACGCCACAAAGGGTGAACAGAAGATACAAAACTCAGTTGCGCGACTTCTTGTCAACGTGTCGAAGTAAAAGGACCAAAATCTCCGCGCAGTCCTCGGTGTCACCCCCGGCTACTCCAACGATGGCATCGGTGGACTATCTGACGGCGGATAGCAGTGCCGCCGCCGCAGTAGCTGCAGCTTACAGCAATCTGAACACGATGTATCCTACGCCTTACGCACCGACCGCGGTAGCTGCTAGCGCCGACCCATCGTTGACTACTTACATCGGTCATACGGGCAATTATCATCAAACTCTCTATCCGGCAAGCGCACTCGATAACAGGTATCGACCGAATCTATCATCGATCGAATACTTTTCTCGACGGTGTCTTTGTTTTCTATCACGATTAAAGCTCACTTTTCCGTTGCCTCTTTTAGGTACCTCACCGCAGCCACGGAGAACCTCTTTCAATACAGGCCTCTAGGCTCGTACTATCCGGAGTATCACACGAGTACCCCCTACAACGGCTTCATCGACGTATCTCTACCGACTTACGAGACTCATCAGCTAGCCAGCAAAACCGAGGAGAAACTCTACTGCCAGCAACTCGGTAGCAGCGAGTCACCACCCAAGTACAACTACGTCGAGGCAAGTAGACATCCGAGTAGCGTGAGTGGCTCCCCTTACGCGGCCAGTCCGGTCGCGGCCGGTGCGTCGACGATGCACGTTACGACGACGGACATCAACGTCGCTCGAGCCGGAAGCAGGCACTCGCTCGAAGGCGGTGCCTCCTCGAGCAACTCGGCCGGAAGTTCACCGGTTACCGGAACAACCAACGGAGTCCTCACTCCGAAAATGGAGGACGTTAAGCCGGAAGTCTACGGAAACGAGGCGCCTAGGCAAACGGTTCTCATGTGGGGTGCTCCTCCTTCTCGCACACCACCTAGGAACAACGGCAGCTATAGCCCTCCGACGCCTCATTCGACGCACTCCTCCACGCACTCGGCGAACGCACCCAACGCCGGTGATCCACTCAAGTCTCTAGCCGAGATGAATTCCATTAACGGTGATTGCAAGTGGAGGCAGACGTCTCCGAGCGATCAGCAGCAAACCGTCTCGGCGTCCAGTCCTCCTCGAAATAAAACGCATCACGGTCAACAGCAGCAGCAGCAGCAGCAGCAGCAGCAGCAGCAACATCACCAGCAACATCAGGCACAGTATCCTGCAACCACGACCCAATATCAAGCAGCTGCTGCCGCGGCAGCAGCGGCGGCGGCCGCCACAGCAGGCAGCATAGGCTACGCGCACACTCATCCAGGCCATGGCCATGGGGAAGCGGGCTCCGAGGTATGGCAAGGAGTGCAACACCACCATCACTACCAGTACTATCCCTACCACCATCACCACCCCGCACCACCAAGGCACACGCCCCAGTGAGTGTCACCGCTACCTCACCAATTTTATTATGACTTTCACTGTATTCTCGCCGAGAAAAGAGCTCTTAGAGTAACGAAATACGAATACTTTGGTATACGAGTATAGACTATAGATTACAGTGAAACAAGTCATAGAGTAAAAAGCGTTTTAGACAAAATTAGTACGTCTATGGCAGGTATACTTTGAAGAATTCGATCGATGCTTCCGAAGATCGTTTTTTCTCGTTCTGTTTCTCTCTCTCT
>JAIFRP010004409.1:158388-173040 GCA_032403825.1 Odynerus spinipes
AAAAAAAAGAGAGAGAGAAGAAAAACAAATTCTTCCTACCCACGATCCAAAAGGCGAGCGTAAAATAAACATGTATAGCCTATTCATCCGGCCGATCCCCCAGTCTTGCCAATATTCTGTTAATAAGTTTGTAATTTTTGTACTTAATTAATTTATACATCGTTTATGTACATGTGTAACGCATATTTAGCAAAGCTAAGCGAGCCTTCCATAATCCTTAATTGTATTCTCACTTGCGGAGTCAAGTAATTCCCTCGAATCGTAACTATTTTCCAAATCGACGAATAAAATGATTCGCTGCGGGTGATATTATTATTTTAAGAACTAAACGAAAGGATCGATATTCTATTAATTTTCTACGAGGATTATTTAAGTATAATTATCGAAGTAGGTATATATAAAACAAACAAATAAACAAACAAACAAACAAACAAACAAAAAGAAGAAATAACTGCTGTACGTTGTTCGTGTGTGGCACTGCAATATGGTTACACTCGACTTTTCGCTAACGCAAATCCTAATTGACTTTGCAGTAAATTGAAATATAGAGAGACATTAGTATTACTACAAAAATTCGTTAGACTCGAAAGGAAAACTAGGAATGTAAAAAAGTAGTAGTAATATCGCTATGTCCAAAGCACTCGTTTGATATGGCTCCCCGTTATTGTATTACTCCAACTCGTTTTGCGTCTTCTAATTCGTGCGAAACGACGAAACTAAATAAATCTTTTGAAATCTCATTTGCGTTTGCCTCATTGTTGAAGTCTTCCGGTTATGGACTTCGTACTATCCTTTGCTTGCAAGAATCAAGATACGATATCAAAGAAATATTTCATTTGTTCTTGTTGTTTTTTTCTTTCTTCAAATACTTACACGTAGCATTAATAGTCCGCTTTGACCTCGTCCTGAGTGCTTAAACGTTAAAAACGTAAAATACATTTCAATACCATTATTACATTTTACAAAATATTTCTTTTCCTTGCAATACTTTACGGTAAGAAAATACTATTATTAGAGATAATCGAGTCTAGTCCATATACGATGCGAATTAGTAACACTGTGTTTAAATTGTGACGATGTACCCGTTTTATCAATAAATCCATAGACAATCTTGATTACCGTATGTCGAAGTAAAGAGTATTTACAATGTTTCGTTTCCTTTAAATAATTAACATAATGGATAAGTCAGCCACTCGAGCGATACGAGACATTGTCACAATCTGAACACATATGTATATTTACTGTATATTTATTATAAGGTACATATTTACGAACACGATTAAGATAAGATACGACAGAAAATTGCAGGTAGCTGCTCATATCAAAATGGATCATACTATTTTTCAGTCGTTCAAGGAAAACCTGAAATTGGTCCATACTAATATCAGAAATTTTATACATATAAAGCTTATCGTTAATATAAAGCCTCTGTCCGCTTAACGGACACACACACACACACACACACACACACACACAAAACATGTATACCAATAAAATTCATGGTCATTAACGAGATATATAAATGACTTTTCCATAACGATCTATTTTATGCTACGATTCTTTATCAGAAATTTTACAAAATTCAAACTATAATAAAATTTCCTTTGTATCAAGTTTGAAGCGAGAAACGTCTTTTTTTTTGCAATAAAAAGTTTGCGATGCTTATATTTTTGCAACGTGATCATTGAAGATAATTATTTAACAAATAAAAATTATATCTATTTTAAGATCTTTCTCAGCATGATTTGGCAATGTGCACGCGTTCGAACACATCCTTTAAAATTAATTTTTTTTTGCACAATATTTCTTGTCGAGTATTAAAAAATTTAAATATCTATAATTTCGCACTCCCGGTCGTTACTAATACTAATATTATTTGATCGCGTTAAAAGTTGCATTTTTAATTTCCCAAACTATCGTGAAAGAAAGAGAAATGTATACAATAATCGGATAAAATGATCAAGTCTAACTTTCGCAATCTCGTCAATCGATAGAAATCACATACATCTCGAAATCGAATAGACCGCTTTGTTCTTTTACAACGAAAACTTGTGCTTTATAAATTACAAATAAATCTCTATACTCCGTCAAGGTAACACCGATAACATCACTGTGTATCATGCCAAATCGAATTTTTCTCATTTTCCATCACTCCATCCATTTAACTATAATATATTGTATTCTATAGAATCTAATTATTGTATTAATTCCGATAAAAATAAATATTACAAATAAAACTTTAAATTGTATCAAATGTTTATATGAAATAAATTATAACAGTCTAACATAGAAATGTAGAGTACATTTCGAATAAGAACCCTTCTGTCTCTTACTTATGTTTTGGAATTTCTCAAATGATTAAAGTATTAACATAAGTACTTGAAATCAAGAGAAATAATGATCTTGACGTTACGTACTTTAACATGGACTGTACAAAGCAATATTGATGCCTTACCATAGATCTCTTCATTTTAGATAATTTTTAGGTTTATATATTTTATAAATCAATACTTATTTTCAGTAATTAAATAAAGACGAGCGCTATTAAATGTAAGAAATGACTTAAACGTTAATACCTTGCTTTCATTGAAGTTATTATATTTAAATACATATAAATAACATTTCTGGTAAAAACACTGATGTACAGATAATAGTATAAGTGCTATATATTTAAATTAATATTTTATTTTTTACATAATATTCATAAACAAAAAAAAATATATGTATAAAAGATCACATGTTGTTGACGATACCTGTAACGTACTTGAGAATTATTTTATAGGAAGAATAATTATAAAAGTGGAAACAATTGGAAGCTGAAACTCCTTAGGTTTGGAAGCTTCTAAAATCAAATTTTGAATTGTATTTCCACTGGTATATATACATATGTAATCTCCGATACATAAAACACTGTTTTCGTCGTCATTTAAAAAAATTATTATTCCATTGTTTTTGAAAAGCATATTTTCAATATACTTTGCCTCTCAAATGCTATCAATAATGTCATTATTATTGCGACGTTCTTTTTCTTTTTCCTGAACCATTAAAGCTTTTTGTTTTTGACGATTGTTTATTACGCTGTATATGACGTTTTAATATATCTTCTAGCGAAAGACATAATTCACATGTATTACCTTCGCTTACTTCTAAACTGCATAAATTGTGTCTCCATTTTTCTTTATTATCTCTATAAGCACATTCTAGATTAACGTTATTGTATAGGCTTACTTCGGGCCCACCGCTGCAAAGTTTTAAATTATTTGTATATGCTATAATATTCATTACGTCTGCTATACTTTCCATAATAGGAGACAGATTTTGTCCAGAAGCCTTTGAGTTAAATAAAAAAATGTCGTAATACATCTTTTCGTAAAAGATAATCTGGAAGGAAATACAAATATAAAAATTTGCCCATAATTTATGAAAAGACTATACAAATATAACTCATACCTGTTTTGTATAAAGAGGCACAAAACCTGATCCACTATCGTGATGCAAACTGATTTCGCTAACAACAATACAGTGGATTGGTATTTCTGCATAGTGTATTGACCATGATCGATTTGGAAGAGTTAAAGTAATTTGTCCTGTATAAATCAGATTGAATAATTCATCTGGACTCCTTTTCATGGAAAATTCCTTTGAATTTAAATGAGGCCCCCCATCCAATGCAGGTAATTGTACGTAACTATTGTTAATTTCCAATATATTGTTTTTATTCTGTACTAAATTTATTTCCGTACTCTTCTGATGAAGAGCATTACTTGGTTGAATTCCTGAAGAACTTTCAGATTGTGAACGCAATTGAAAAGTAGATGTAACGCAAGTCTAAAAAAATGAATATATTTAATTTTCATTAGAAAAAAACATTAATTCATCGAAACAAAATGAAGAAAGCCTTTGAATACTTACATCTTTCAAATGTGACGATTTAGTATTCTGCTGTACATCTTTGGCCTTCGTTACTTTTGTATTTTTTATGTGTTGCGATTTTCTACAAGTTTATGTAAATGTATTATAGAAGTATGTACATATGATCTATTAACCCTTTGCCTTATAATATTGAGTCAGGCTGGTAATATGAAAACGAGTCATACTGTACGAAACCATAAGGCAAAGGGTTAAAGTAACAAAAACATTATCATGCATATACTATAATTTCAATATAAAAAATATAAAATAGGAATTAAGTAATGCAAATACAAACCCTAAATTGTTTTTCTTTGTCTTAGCTGTACTATTCTTAGCCTTCCTCTTGGTGGAATAATTTGATTTACACGATTTTAACATGGCTTATAACACAAGTCTCTTAATAATTATATTATGTTGCTATGCACAATGTATACAAACATCCCATCAAAATGTGTATCTCAGTAAAGCATCACGTTCGATATAGCTTAGTTAGAACGTAATTCTTCCTTTTTTCTAACATAAATAACTTCTAATCAAATGTGATGGTAATTAATTTACTTATTACTTAACAACTTTTCTAATCACATTTATTTAAAAGTAAGTTAAGGTTAAATTAATCTCAAGGAGACACTTTCTGATTGATTTAGACAAATCTAACGATCAAATAGTTCGAACACGAAGAATTGAACTTACGTACAAATACAATTATGAAAAAATATTGGATATTACGTCCTTCCAATAATCCATTGATTAAAACACTATTTTATGTTTTTATTCACGAGATAAAAAATACTGAACTCAACTCAAGAAATACTGTTCCTTTTATTTGTTTAAGCTAATCTAATCCAGCCTCGATGAACGAGCAGACTCAAGAAACAAAACACCCTCCATTTTGATACGTATATTAGTGTTAGTGTTGTTATTTACCGCGCCTCCTGGCGGATAAAAAGCTACTAGCGCAATCTGTTGCTTGTAAGAAGAACTAAACCTCCATATATATAGTCAATGCTGGTCAATGCTACAAATCAGTGGTGTAACTGTTACCCTTACAAACGGTAACATGTTACCTGATGTTACCGCAGAGTAAGCCGTAACACGCATGCGTACAAATTTTGCCCGTCCCTCTTCCCTTAGAACTTTCATACGATTCATACTGGAGACGTCAGCACTGTAAATAGAAATGTGTTAAACCGAAGGCCAAGAAGGCGCGGGTCATCTTCATCGCACAGTAGTAACATCTTGTCTTCTGTTTGAAGATTGATCATTTTCTTGTAACTTTTACCTATACCTTATTGCAAAATGGCAGCTGAAGTAGCTAGAAATCCAGTAAGTATATTTTAACTATATATCATTTATATATTTCGTATAAAATACAAACTACCTCGTATATCTGGAGATTATCCGCATTGCTGTTGCATTGCGTTAAGTTCGCGATGGCTATGTATTTCTGTAGTTTTTATTAATAGATATAAAAGTATATCCTGTAAATTAATTAGATTTAATCAAAAATTTCCATCATTCGTAAACAAAAAATCATATCATAATTATAAAAAAGAATTTTAAAAATTTCCCATATTTTTATAGGAAATTCCTTATGTGGGAGCAGTTGAAGGAGGTTTAGTACCTGGTAAAATGGTAAGAATCCGGGGTAAAGTCCCCATAAATGCTGTACGCTTTGCTGTTAATTATCAACTGGGTCCTGGGTTAAATCCAAGGGATGATATAGCTGTTCATATATCACCTCGATTTCCTGAAGGTGTTATTACAAGAAATCATATTGAATCCATGGCATGGGGAGCAAATGAAGATGAAGGACCTATGCTGATACAGCCTGATCAAGAATTTGAAATGATTATTCTATGTGATCACTCAAGTTATAAAATTGCTATAAATGGTAGACATTTTGCAGAATTTGCTCATAGATTACCATATCAAAAAGTTACGTACTTAGTAATTGATGGTGATGTTGAAGTATACAGCATTAGCTATGAAAATGTACCTATTGGAGGTGTATCTGTGTCACCTTCTATGTCAGTCCCTAATGTGCCACCTGCAAGTTATGGGCCTCCTCGTAAGAATATTTAAATCTTATTCCACAGTATATATACTTACTTGTTGCAATAGCACAAATAACAGTATTATATTATACAATTAGCACCAGGTGGTTTGTATCCATCTTTGGATACAAAAACAACTTCAGGAGGATATGGTCCTCCACCTTCAGGATATGGTCCTCCACCTTCAGGATATGGTCCTCCACCTCCTGGATATGGTCCACCGTCTTATCCATATGGTAGTTCGGATGGTCAACATCAATCGGGAGAAGAAGGAGATATATTTGGTGGTTGCTTAAATAAAATGGGCTTGGCCTTAGGTGGTTTAGTTGCAGCAGGGGGTGTGGCAGCTGCAATGGAATATGCCAATGTATGTGTTACAGTTCAATTTCAAACGATTGCAATTGTTATTGCATTAAAAAGCATATATAAAATTCATTAAACATTACAGAGAAAGAAAGAAGAGGAACACGAAAAATCGGATGCTTCTAAAAATGAGACAAAGAGCGAAGGTGGTTCAGGATTTTCAAGTACACTTGGTACTTTAGCCACTAGCTTAGCAGCCAGTGCTATACAAAGGAACTTATTTGCGCAACAAGGCTACCCTTCTCAAGGACCTGGTGCTGGTAATGACGGTGGTGTTCTTGGCTCTATTCTTGGAGCATTAGGTATTAGATATTTGAAACATGTATACTATTTTAAGTTAACATCATCAATGCTAGTAATTACTAATAATCGGAAGGCTTTTCTTTTTCTATCGTTGCAGTTTTAAGAATTTGAGATTATTTTAATTATTTGATACCGTTATTCCATAATATAATCATGAACTGGAAATATTAATAAAGGTAATCATTGATTCTTTTCCCATTCATTTATACTAGTCGCATCAATAGTAAAAGATAACTAGCATTCAATACAGAAGCCACAGATAAAAAAAGAAATTATTTCTCTTTATCAAACTCAGTTAAAACAATTTGTTGTACTTACAATTATAAGGTGGAACTGGACCTCAACAACCAGCGTATCCAGCACCTCCACCAAGCAATAATGATCCTTTATCTGGAGCGATAGGATCTATTCTTGGTGGAGTTCTTGGAGGTGGTGGGCATCAACAACCAGCGTATCAACCGACAGGAGGCTATGGTGGATATCCACCATCCTATGGACCTCCACAACCATCTGGTGGTTCTAATTTCTTATCTGGTATAGGTTCTGCGATTGGTTCATCATTGCTGAGTTCTGCTATGGATGGATTTTCTAAACGTGGGAAAGATGTAAGTATCAAAAAATATTAAAAGCATGCTAAGTACTGAAATGATTACAAGATAATAGAAGTGAAGATTATTTATGTAAACAAGACAATGGTACTTCATACTTTTTTTTTATCTATTTTTCAAACTTTCTAATACAGAAATCTATTGAGCATCCACGCGACAATTATTCTTCAAATTATGTAACACCAAATACACCAATGCCTTCTGCACATACGGATAATCCTCCCACATCAGGTGGACAGAAATTGACAGCAGATGAAATCTCTAAAGGACTTGGTCTTGATGATTAAATTTAGTTTTATAATAGAGGTAAAAAGTTGGTAGAAGTGCCTCTAAATTAAAAAAAGAAAATATGCAAGATCGATGTTTTGTGCTCTCTTACAAAGATCTGCAGTATTATATGCTTTGCATTTTATATATCTACCTACAATCACATTTATAATTTTTGTTGATATGAAAAATGAAATATGAATATGTGCAAATAATTAAACAAGAGATCTATTAAAAATCAAAAAATATAATTCAGGCCTATATAAACGTGCCAATAATTATGAAAACGGTCTAAGTCGAAAATCAAAAATATTGAATTCACCACTTATTTCGTGTCGTACCAATTTTCTAATTGTTACCATTAGATTATTTTTATTAAATGCTCGTTATTTTTAAAGATAATCTGTTGATTTCTTTGAAATTAGTAAATAAACATTCTTGCAATAGACTAAAGCGTCCTACAAAAATTCGTAACGATCTCTCGTACCAATTGGTTAATTTTTACGTAAAACTATTTTTAACGTCATATGCTCCATTTTGAAAGATGTGATCGGATCGTTCTGAAATTTTACAGAACATTTTTCCATAAGATGAAAAGCTTACTTGTAAAATTTCGTTTCATTTTGTTTTGCCAACTTTGAGTTACAATCGAATAAAAGGTACACATACAGCACGCACGCACGCGCGCACACACACACACACACACACATTAAGAAAACTTTCTATAAAAAGATATGGCATGTTAACACTTTTAGCAATAGTATTCGCATAGACATTCCCTTTGGTCATGCCTAAAAACTAATATATCCACCCAAAAACAAAAGTCTGTTATCTCGAAAGGAAAGATGACTTTAGACCACTTTCATAATTACTGGTACAAATGTCACACTGGAAAAAAAGTTAAACGCTTACTGCCAAATATTTAATAATAGGTGGTAAAGAGGACATGCATAATTAACAAAATAGAATTGCGCTTAACAGCACAAATAAATTTATTAAATATGTTGCAATTTTTTACGAATTGCTATACTTTTATACAAAGTTAAAGTTCTTAGAATTAAGAACATATTCTATCTTATATAGTGCAATTATTACAAATTTTACGCATGTTATTATTTATTGTAGTTGTTCTCAAAAATAAATTATAAAAAGACAAGAAACATTTCATCATACACTTCTTACTTACTCCTGATTAAGAATACCTTCGGATGAACTTGTTTCTAAGACAATAGGATCTTTCTTCTAAAATATTAAAGATGCTATAGTATAAAATTATATAAGTCACTACAATAGAACTCCATTTATATAAACATGTCGGGGAATAAGTTGGTTCATATAATCAAATTTTTTTTGTGGTGTACAGATAAGAGCTCAACTAATGTTCTTATAACCAGGTACTAATAAAATTTCGTTCGTATAAATGGAGTTCTACTGTATATAAATTTTTCTATAAATTTCTAAAAAATCTTCTGTAAACTTACATTTGACATAGCTTTCAATGCTTCTAATTCTTCTTTTTTCTTTCTATGGAAGAAACCCAATTTAAGGAGACCTAAGATAATTACTATTAAAAGTAAAATTCCAAGAAAAATTGATAAAGCTAAAATCCATCCAGCAACACGCTCCTTTATTGGAGCTCCCAGAAATGTTGTAGCTATTACAGCAACATCAGGCTTATTTGTGCTTCCTTGGATAACATTGGGTGGTTGTGTAATATTTACAGTGCCTTTTGATGCAAAGTATATAATATCTTTGTTTTCTAATGTAAGTACTAAAATGAAAAATAAACAACATTGTAGAATTATAAATGTTACAATACAAATTACCCAATCAATAACTATAGATTCCTTATTGAACTCACATTTAATATTTGTTACGTTCAAATCCAATGTAAGTATCAATTTAGCAACAGATAGAGAACTTATAAATGAATTTAATTCACATTTGAGTTGCTTGCATAATATCATTGGATTAGTACAATTAATGAATAATGTTCTATTTTCAGGAGGTATATTTGTCGGTATTATTTCTTTTAGTGTGAGCTTTTCATGCGACTTATTCTTTGTTACATTTGTTGTAAAACTTTCAACTGATTTATTTTTTATGTCAAATTCGTTAGTGATCCCTATTGTTGAAGTTTGAGAAATTTTAGAATAATCCAAATCAATACACTCAAGAAAATGACCATCCTTATGAGCAATAATTTGATTTATACTGATCAATTCTATATCATAATTATTACTCTTCCAATGAGTTGGGATTTCTACTATTAAGACAGCTTCATTAATCGGACTTGTTCCAAATTTTTGCACCTCATAAATATGTTGGAACCTAATACTTTGAGGATATTTTTCATCATCTTCGTCTTTTTGGAAGTACGAATATAGATCTTCTTGGGCTTTTCTATAGATAATGAATCATATTTATTATGAAAATATAAAACTTGTATGTTAAGAGAAACACATACAAGTACTTACCCTGCAATAGCTATATCAACATCAATATCGAAGTAAATTGTCATAGTATAGTTATTATCTAGCTGATTCGTTTCTTCGCTTTGAGTAGTAACATTTGCATACAATTCCAAAGTTTGAACATCAAAACTAACTTTATTTGTATCCAACTCTAATACCACTGTTTCCTGAAATGAGCAATTATTAATGTTACTAAACAATTTATACAAATATGTATCAAGGGAGGTAAACTTACGTTAGTTATAAGAGGATTTCCAATATTACAAATTACTTGCAAAGTGTTATTTATCCAAGATGATTCCATGCATGCTGGAGGTATACTTGCTAATGACAAAGGATCTGGAATAAAAATGTGTATTTGTGACTGATAAGCAGGTTCACCATTATTATGAACATTGATTGTAAGTCCCAGTTTTGATGCCGATCCAATAATATATGTATTATTGGATTTTAAATTAGTTAGGAGAAATATTTGTAAATCTGATTTACAAATATCATCTGTTCCACATTCTATTATAAATGGTAATTCAATAGAATCTTCAGTTTTTGAATATAATTTGTTTATTACTGCGGATGCTGTATGAGAAATATTATTTGTTGATAAATCTACTATTACAGATATTGAGACTGGATCAATCAAATTTTGTATATTATTCTGAAAACATTAGTTATATTATTTATTTTATTTAGTAATGCATTAAATATGCATGAAATAAAAAATATATATTTACTTTGAGATAAATCATGACTGTATCACATTTACGTTCTCCTGTATTTAATGTACTGGATAAAATGTATGTAGAATTATTGCTCTTGACCATTGCATATGCTCTTCCATATAATGAATCTACTTGCAGAGTATGAACGATATCTAGAAAAGTATTATATTTTTAGTATGATGTTAAACATTCACTATTCTTCATATTATGTCATATTTTGTGAGAATAGATATGTATAAAATTTACCTAATTTTTCAGGAGCATATACACCATTATAAACAGTGCATATGTCAATGCTAAAGGACTTTGTATCCCTTAACAATTTTTTTACAGAATACATCAGATTTACTGTTATTGAAATTACGGGTTTAGATGTCAATAGAATAACTTGCTCAGATAAATAAGCTCCCACTGCGATATCAAGATGCTTATCACCATTTATGTCTTGAGGTTCTGAAATTGATATGCCAAATCCACGGATATTTTGTGAAAATTGAGAACCAAGTATCTTCTGACTGTATTTTTTAGAAACCCCATTTTTGTTGCCATTGTATATATATATAGCGCCGCTATCTTGTTCATATGGAGCTCCAATTACAATGTCACTATATTTATCATAATCGATATCTCCTAAACATGTTATAGTAGAGCCAAATCTTCCTCCGCTTATATCCCCTTCAATAGTTTGTACCTCAACATTATTCTACATTCGTTTATAGAAAGAAAAAATAGCGTTATGATAAGAGTTATCATAAGAGAGTCTTATATTATAATTCATAAAAGTACATTTTTCCACGCAAAGATGTATACCCGACCCTCGTCTACATCTCTAGACCAAAGAGGAGCACCAACAATTAAGTCATCTTTACCATCATTGTTTAAATCGCATGATGCTAAAGCAGCTCCAAAATATTCTCCATATTGTTGGCCTTTCTTAGTAGTTTTAATTTGTAGTTTTTTGTCAGAAACGTCTGGAAAATTAAATATCGTAACAGATCCATACATTTCATCACTTCTTGGTGATCCTGATGCAAACCAATATTCTTGTTTTTTAAAATAAGATCCAGAAGTTATTGAATATCCTAAAACATAAAGTACTTTAATGTAACTCATTCAAATTTAATATATTATAAAATAATTATTATATATGTTATACCGTACCAAAATAACCATTATAGTGCCGACGTTTTTCTTTTGTAACACTTGGTATAATGACTTGTATATTATTAAGAATTGATTCTGTTAATAATACTGGGGTACCAATCCAGGCAAGCGCACCTGGTGCGCCCAAAGCAACATCCCAGCGCAATTCATTAGATGTCATATGTGCTGAAAAACCAACCTGACCCATTCCATAATAATATGGAGCATTTCTATAGATTTGATATGATATACTCATAAGTGGATAGTTTGAATTCGCTTCTTGATTAAAAGACTCTATACCATTAGCCCTAATCCAATAACACATACCACTCATGAGCCAATAATTTCTATCTATATTTTTCCATCGTGGAGCACAAACCTATTCATTTGAAATAAATTAATGAAAGAAAATGTAACTCAGAGAAATTATACAACTAACCATAATTCTAGGATCTGGCCTATTCTGCGTTACGATAACTGCTCCAGTCCATGAATTATTTCTGATCTGACGGATATATGGATTGTCTGGATTATAGTGCTCATTTTCACTTTTGTCGAGGTTCCATTCCTTACACTCATTATTAAGTAAACACACATAAACTGTCCCTGGCTCTAACACAGATCGATGGTAACTCGTATTTGCTCTTGGAGCACCAATTAGTACTGCAGAAACATTAGTACTACTAGTATATAGGGCAGTAGCATATCCAAAATAACTATTTCGTCCATTTGGTAATCTTTGTGGAAGAGCAAATATAATAGCATTGGTAATGTCTAAATTATATGCTAATGTATTTGATAAAAAAAGTTTTAACGCAAGACCAAAAAGCCACATTTGAAAGTATTTTGTGAAAAATAAATTATCCATAATGCCAGTGTTATTTGTAAGTACTTGAGCAGAACTGCAGACTATTAAGCTGCCTTGTTGTAAATTCTTTCTGTAAGGGAAGGATGTGGTTCCAGGAAACCACAATCATTTACTCATGAGTCATGATTAAATCAGATTTATGACAGCCAATCTTAATTTACATTTTTCATTGAAAAAGAAATGAAATTATGATATGAATAAATAAGAAATTAATGCATACATTGAAGCAATTACTTTTATTCACTTTTAATTAGTTAATAAGGATATATAAATGCAAGATTAAATTATGATGTATTTATAATCATTTTTAAAGTTCCAACACATAAAAAAATGTATGTATTTATATGCGTGCGTATATATATATATGTATCAATTTGTCATTTTATTAATTTCCATCACACTTACAAACCATATTAACAGTATACATTAGCTAGATCGTAATATTATAGCTAATGCAGTATTGATTTAGCTACAATACTTGGTGATGTTCAGATAGTTTAGATTAAATGGAATTTGAAGATCGATTTCTAAAAACGTTTCTACTCTGCAATAATAATGTAAATGTTTCATGACTAATTAGACTGTCGGTTTCATTAACACTGACATAAGATGAAGAAGCAACTCCAAGTCTCAATTTTGTTTGTAATTATATTATAACGTTTAAATTATAATAATTTCATACATGATAAAATACTAAATGTAGATTTGTTATACCAGAACAGTCTTATGTTTTATTAAGAAAGTATGATAAAATGTAGGAGATTCGCAAGAACTAGTATAAAGATGATAAAACCTAAAAGAAATAATAGAAAAACCGACAGTGTTGACATATGAACAAACTTAGTATTATAAAAATATACTTCAAGGAATCACAGATTTATTATGTACAGTGGGAAAGGGATAATTAGCTTAAAGGTAACAGGACATTAATCGGAAGAATCTGTTGTAGTAGAAATTGTTTGGGATAAAGGCATGGACCGATTACGATAGCTCCTTCTGGCGACATCTACTTTTTTTCGGAAACACTCCAAAGTTTTTAATTTCTGTTCATGATCCGAGCTCTCAGCACCATTATGCCCTTTTTGTATCTCGCTATTATTTTTTTCAATGGTAGACACTCCTGATGTAATACCACTGTCAGGAGTCGAAGGAACTTTACATAATTTCTTTATCGGTGTTGAGATTTCATCCTCTTGAATTTTTGTTGTACTAGAACCATTGGCATATTCTTTTCTAACACTTTTTTCTTCGCCATCGTTATCAAGTTTTAGCCGTTTGTTCTTACTTTTACTACAGTCGCGTTTTAAATTGTTTTTACATTTTCTGTGCTTCTTCCTACGGGTCTTTATGGAAGAATCCGAATCAGTTTTCAAATGCTTTTGTTTCTCAGAATTATCATTCTCTTCCGAACTACTACTGCTATAACTTGAAAGTTTGGAATCATTTTCTATAGCATTTGTAGTATATCTTGATCTTCTAGAAATAACTCCTGAACTGGTGCTAGGTTGACTCGCATCAACAGGTTGTTCATCACTGTCAGATTCACTTTGGATTTTTAACACAGTACACTTTCTCCTAGCTCTACTTCTTCTACCAGATATTCTGGCGTGTTTTCTTTTCACACCTTTTAATTTTGATTTTGACTTATATCTACACTTAACTTGTGAATTGTCCCCTTCGCTAACATAGCCTGAAACAGAGGGTTCAGGAACTGTGTTTGTAGAATTATTTAACGTAGTAGCACAATCCAGCCCAGCCAATCTCATAAGTTTTTCTCTACGATTTGCTATGAGCTGTGTAATTCTGTTAGGTGATTCTAATGGTCGCTCAGGAGCGACACCACCACCGTATGAACTACGAGAACTTACTGCTGATCCTAAAATACTTAACATTAAGTGACGGTCTGATGCGGTGGAATCTATATAACAAAAAAAAAAA
>JAIFRP010004409.1:173050-183883 GCA_032403825.1 Odynerus spinipes
AAAAAAAAAAATGAAAAATAAAAAAGAGAAAGAGGAAATAAAGTACAAAATATGTCTTACTACCTAATACCAGTTCTAAATATACATGAAATACAAAGAAGTGCTTGACATACCATCAGAATCTGTTGCACTATAGGTACGTCCAGTCGTAGGATTATTTTCGGAATCACTAGGAGTCTGTGATGCGGTTGGCATGTCTTCCGAACTCCAGCCTTCAATTTCACGTTGTATTAAAGAATCAAAAAAAGCCATCATTCTTGGATCTTCTCTGGTCGATTGATGACTATAGTCGTGAGTCATAAATTGACCACTACGTAACACTAAGCCAATATATTCATCGTGTGTGAATACTCGACGCTGTCTTTCTTGCTTTCCGGCATCACGCTAAAAGAAGCATACACAATTAATAAACTATAAAATGTACAATACAGTTCTTATTGTTTTTTATACCTTTAAGCCCCCTAGACATCCACTTCCCAAGGAAAATGGGCTCCAGATTTTGATAATTTTCTCTACTCCCGACGACGCAAGTGCGCAACTTGCTTGATTATAGCGTACTTGATTGACTATCGATCTATGACCACGCAAAACCATATGAGCAGAATCTACCCACTTTACACCTTCGGAAGGAATCTTCCACATGTAAAGATTGAAATCATCCGAGCCTAAATAATTTAAATTTATAATACATATTTATATATTCAATATAATATGTAAACATCTATGTATATGTAATATACCTGAAAGGACATATTCTTCACTATCACCAGCAAAGCAACATGTTTTCATTGTGCAGCTGTTATAATACCCTGGATGATCGAATTGACATAGATGAGAAGAAGAATCGACTGCATACAACACTGGCGGCAATCTTCTTCTTAATGCTAGTAGTCTGTTGCCTGCTGCATTAAATCTTGCATTCATGCAACTTTGTGCAGGGCTTTCATTTCCATAACGTAACACAGGCCTATACATATAAAATCGATGTTATTTTAAATTGGTTTACCTAACAATATTTATGTATGTAGTAGATATATTATGTACGGTTAAACGCTTTATAACATGGTACTTTAAAAAACAAACAACAAAATTTCAACATAACACGGTGCAAAAATTGCAACTGTCCTCCTTTAACATGACATTTTTATAAAACAATTTCCATGTAGCACGGTTTCATAAATTTGGACAGCTTCCACATACCATGAATTTTTCAAGTAGGTATACTATTGCATATCAAGGCATAATATTGCACTTGCTAATTCTCGATACACACACTCATACATAAAAAATACAATTTTGATATAACACGGAACCCTCTGGTTTGCATTTGTTCTAAGCTTCACTTAACACGTTTTTGATACAGGACAGAACAAATTAACTATGTCATAGGAAAGTTGATTGTACTTGTAAAGTTTTGACGAATTACCTGAGTGGTTTTCTTACATCCCACATACTAACTCCTTCCTTAGCATTGGCAGTAGCTAACATTCTTGGTTCCACTGGATTAAACATAACAGAATGAAAAGGAGTCTTATATTGTGCTAGACAAAAAGTTTCCATGGCACCTGATCCCCGAATATCATAAATTAAAATTCTTCCATCATCGCACGCACTTGCAAAAACATTATCATTATGAGGATGAATCGATAAACCATATACAGGTTTCTCGTGTAAGAAGAAATTGAGGACGTCGCAACTATAATGTTAATGTAAAACTTTTGTATGTATATCTGTTGTACATTCATATGTATAATACTAACAATGCAGTAAAGTTCTATAAAAAATTCTAATGTACTACTTACGTTTGCAAATCATGAACGATCACTTGGTCATCGTTTCCTGCAGAAAATATTTTTGTTTTGCTATTGTCATATCCAAGACAAAATATATTACTAACATGTTGAGCTTTCATTACTGTAGGTTTGCCTACACCTTGTATCGCTTGTTCTACTTTCCATAATAAAACTCTTCTGTCGTCTCCACCTATAAGGGTAAAACATAAAATTTACTAGACAAATTATTCTATATCGGAAAGAATCGTAAAAAAATATAAACACAGAGAACATATAACAGAAATAAAATGTAATTTTTTCGTGTTCGACGTAAATTATAAGTATTTTGATTCTTCGTCGATCCACGGAATTTAAATTCGACGAATATCGATGCAATAAATCGAAATATTCAAAAATAAGGAAGACCGTTAGATTCTTACCAGATACCAAGAGATCACCTTGACGTGAAAATTCGATCGCGTTGACACAACCGTAATGAGATAGGAGATCTTTCCTAAACAAGTTCTCCGATCCCCCGAATCTAGAGTTGACGAGTCTTTTACAGTGGTCGATTTTATCGTCGATCTGTCTGGCGAAAACGTAGGAAAGAGGACTAGAATCGGAAGGACGAGCCATTTCTCCGCCTATTGGCACGACACGTATTCCAAAAGGGATACACCACCGTCCTTCTTCACCTTTCGTCTCTTTCTTCCATCTATACTGTGACGATTTCTCTTCGTTATTCTTTTTGCCAAAATATCACCCTTACACCTTCTTTTTTAGCTTCGTTACCTCCCTTCTTGCGTAGGAAACTGTACAGAGTCGCAATCCCAACGGAGAAAGAGAGAAAGAAAAGAGACAGAGAAAGATGGAGAGAGGGATAAAGGGGGAAAGAGAGAGAAAAAGAGAGAGAGAGAGAAAGAGAGACAAGAAGAAAAGAGAAAGAAAGAAAGAAAGAAAAAGAGAGAGAGAGAGAGAGAGAGAGAGAGAGAGAGAGTACGCATACACAAAAATATGTTCACGCACGTATACACTCTTACACGCGAAGGAATAAAACGACAGAGAGCGTGTGATTAAAATATTTTCTCTTGCGGATAATAACCCGCTTAATTTGAATCCTTTCGTTTAAAAAGGCATGTCGCAAAACGATTTACGCGAACAATTTTTCTAGACATTTAACGTGCAGACGCATACACGCACGCACGCACTGCCAACGCGCACGCAGCTACACACGTTACGAGAAAGTACGCGCGATTTTTTGTTCGGCCCACCCGATCCTCTTGAGAATCCAAGCCCTCGATCAGCTGATCATAGCCGTATTATCCCTCTTCGCGGTCAGTTCGAGCCACGACTTCGCCTGGTTCTGTACTTTTTTTACTTCGTGCCTCTTGCTTCTCCTCGATTGTCTTATACAGTACATTCTTCTTTTTGAGCCACATAAAGTTACGTTTTTACTTAACCCCTTCTATTTACTATTTTAGACGCGTTTGTCAAATCAGTTTAGACGGTGGCTAATCGCTACGCGGCGTATTTTTCTCGTATACGTGAGTAAACAAACATCGCGAGCATGGACACCAGCGCCACGTCACTGGTATCTCGTGTACTTCTTACTGGACCACCCGGTATACCCGCAATTTTTGAATGTTACTTTCACTTTCTCTTTATTGTTACAATAGTTCATATTCTAGTTTATTTTCTTCTTATTTTCGTCATCACCATAGGAATAGGAAAGACTACGGTATGTAAAAACGTTGCTTCCATACTGGAAAAGCAAAATCGTAATTTCAATGGCTTTTATACGGAGGAAGTACGGGCGGAGAATGGTAGTAGAATTGGTTTTGATATTGTACCAATAAAGGATGGTAAAGACAAGAGGGTACCATTAGCACGTATAGAGTTAGTTTCTATGTCAGTGTGAATTATTATATGCACTTTTCTCTTTATTTTCTTAATATCTTATTTATAAATAGAAGTATATTGAGTCAAGCGCAATTTTCTAAATATCGAGTGGGAAACTACCATGTATTCGTTGATAATTTTGAAAGTTCTGTTATGCCAATACTCAAAACTGAAACGGTGAGTCATATATGTTTATAAATTTAATATGCATAATCGTGTGTACGATTTAATTGTTGACTCATTTCTTACTTATTTTTATTTGTCCCTTCAAATAGGAGATATTATTGATCGATGAGATTGGAAAAATGGAGTTATATAGTAAGAAGTTTCATGATGAAATAATTGATATATTTTTTGGCTTGCCAAAGAAGATTTACATCGTTGCAACCATACCGCAAATGCATAAGGTACCACAACGTTTTTTGCCGCTGTTTCAAAAGTTGTACAAAGACAATAAATGTAAAATCATAAATGTTAATCGTCAAAATCGTAACAGTTTACCTAATGAAATAGTTTCTATGATACCATAAGTGCTTCAAATTGAGTGTCTGTTTAAAGAAAACGCATTTTTTATGTACATTATAAACATCATTTATTATTAACAAAACAAAATATTAGATTAAAAAATCCTACCAATCACGATAAATTTGTAAAAAAGTAGTCACAGATGATATGACAAAAAGTGATTGGCTGGAATATTGTACTACATAGTCATGCCAAATCACATGTGTATTAAACGTTTTCCAATAATATTTACTGTTTCATAGAAGAAACCACCGTTACTCAGTAAAGAATAAATTAATGAACTAGCAAATAGCAATAGTCCTTCTTTTAACATTTGCTTTTTTTTTTTGATAAATATTTTAACATAATTTTTTTTAAATTTAATATCTTTGAAATCATATGTTCTATTTGTGCGCGAATATAACCATCTTTAATGAATAAGGTGGTTTCATCAAGGGTACAAAATAGAATAGATTCTTTCTACGTATTTTTGTTACAAGCAAACAAAAATTGCTGATGCGTATCGAGGCGTCGATCTTATCATAGACAAGACAACTGTATGGATTTGTTTGCAAGTTCACTAAACGAGCAAACTTTTTTCAGTTTTGTACCCACCAATAATATGCTTGCTTCGTATATACTATGATACAGAAAATTATCTAACTCCTAGAAAGAATACAATAGTTATTGTTGTAGAGAAGCATAAGTTTTTCTTACCTTCTCCTTTTCAGTATCAAATATATTATACACACTTTGATTGGGCTACTCGTACTCAGTTATAATTATTTATTTATTTTTCAATAATATACCTAAAGTGTTCCACTAGCACATGAATTTTAATAACGAGTTAGCATATACCATTGGCCTTACGTTTGGATGACTCTAAGAAATATAAAAAAAATTGATCAAAAAATCTAGTTCTCAAGTTATCCATGCAGAAAGATATGTACGTACCACTGCTTCATACGACGTGAAATACGGTTTCATGTCTTTCCCATTAAGCGTGATGAAGGCACCTTGGTTACCCATAGTATCGCTAAAATTTCATGATGTAAATTGATGTTATATAAAAAAATATGATTCGAACGATAAGAAATCACGAGATTTACCAATAATTAGGGGCGGAAAAAACGGTAATGCATTTTCCATCGTGTCCAACTTCATAACCTTCGTTCTTTACTTCATGACTTCTAACGATATAATCCAACTTATTTAAGGCAAGGAAATTTTCTGTTACATCAGGACCAAATTGTACACCTACGCCTCTTTTGCTAGGTGCTCTACCCTTTTGTGGTTGTGGGTCAGACCACAATAGCTCGCACATTAATCCTTCCTCGGGTGGCTGCCGGTTTCTATCGATCTTCCGAATCTCATCTAGAGTTACATCGTCTCTTGAAAACAGGCCACCGTGCATTACCTTGAAGACAACACGAAATGACATGAAATTGTTTCAATAAGCTTAAAAGATGATGAAAAATAAATATAACCAGCACAAATCTCTTGATTTACACTTACAAGTACTCGTTTATTGAGACAATGTACAAGAGGAAGCCAATTATATACTTCTGTGAACAGATCTGCCATCAAACTGGAGTATTTTGCTTTGACTTCGCCATCAAATCCATACATTTTATTCATAGTAGCAGATTCGTGATTACCTAATGATCCAAATAATACAGTCTGATTATTTTAATTTATTATAAAGTAAAAAACATATTAAGATATATTACCTACCTCTTGACATGAAAAAATGATTTGGATATAATAACTTAAAGCCAAATAATGTGAATATACATTCTACAGAAAAGGAACCTCTGTCTACAAAGTCTCCATTGAATAACTGTATATCTGTTAAGAAATATATTTTGTTATCGACAATGTTTATGCATATATCGTATCATAACCAAATACAAAATATATAAAAGAAATGTTTTTTTAAAGGATACATAAGGGTTAGTTTCCGATGGTAATCCATTTAATTCAAATATATTTAACAGATCATAATACTGTCCATGTATGTCACCACAAATTGTAAATTTACTATCCTCAGGTATAGTAATATCTACCAAGCTTGGTTGCGCCATAAACCATGCTTTAACATCGAATAAAATTTGATAGGCATATTTACGATGTAACTTATTTTGTTTCTTATACCAATCTAGTAAATCCTGCATGAATTTCAACGTAACTTTGCCATCTTCCAATTTTGGCCCTGCATATTCATCTTCGATAGCTAGAAAAGTTAATACACGGTATATAGTAATTAATGTGTGTGTTTCTTTATTAGACGAATGGTAAAAATACTGTGAATCAAAAAGTATTTTTAATAGATCATATTTACCCATTGCTTCTAGATTAACCATATCAGCTATGTTTTTCTTATTTTCTTCCACAGAAATGGCCTTTTCAAAAGCCAACATTTTTAATATCTTACAACATTCTGTGTATTTGTCCATAGCATCTTTGTCATTTGGTCTCGCTTTAGTTACCGTTTTATAATCCTTACAAGCTAGTTTGAATTTACCCAATGACATATAAGCTGCCGCTCTACGATAATATCCTTTTACATAATTCTTATCTAATGCGATAGCTTTGGATGCATCCAGAAGCGCGTATCCAAAACATTCTGTTTTTAAGTAAGCAAAACTCCTATTGCCATAATAAACTGCTACCGTTGGATTTAATTCTATGGCTTTGGTATACAACTCTATAGCTTTGTCATAAACTTGATCTGCAATGTAAACGATCCAATATTTATAAAGGAAAATGTATGTTAAGATATCGAATGAAACAATGTAAAATGAAAATAGTTGAAGAACATTTGAAAGCTAAATATTAAATGGAGTTTTATAAATTTTTTAGTAAAGAGCATGAGGAAAGAAGAAGAAAAGACTTTTTCTTCTCGTTAACATTAAAATTTGTATCATAATGTTATCGTGATTTTATATCGCTGATTTCTTCGAATAATTACTGAATTCCTAAATTACGAAAGTTGGGTTAGCTTGAAGACACACGTGACTATAGTGGATGGTCCAAATCATTATTCTCATAAATGAATAGAAGAAGGTTACAATGTCACTAATGATTTATTACGCACGATTAATTGAAATAAACGTAAAAAACGTACTTTTGAAATATTCGTTCGCCTCCTCTTTAAATTTTTCCGCTTGGGCAATGTCTTCATCTTTGGGTACTACTCCTTTAATCTCAGCGTTATCGCTCATTCCGCGTATTTTATCAACGAACTTAAAAAACTCACGAAAATTGACTTAAAAGTTGCCGAAACGTTGGCGATAAATAATGCATTAAAGAAAGGGTTGTTTTTTGGGGGTAAATCTTATTACAGGCAGACCTTACGACGTGAATGTCTATATTCGATTATCCTATGTAACGATTCGATAAATCGAGAATAAAGATCCAACGAGAGAACTATCGATGACTACGTTTCGAAAAATATCGTGAATTCAACCTATGATCAATTAAAGTCACGCATCTAAGAAAACGTATAAACGTCATAGTTTGTTTTCTAGGAAATTTTACGGATATGAAATAAATGAGAATACATAGTTGATAACCGTATCGATGATAGTTTTGCAACGGAGAGTTTTGCATTCGTTTTTACAATATACAATATCATCTTTTCGATTCAACTTTCCTTAATTTTTGTAAATGATAGTTTTATTTAATTGTTATTGCTTAAGTCTATTTAAATATTACATAATTTTATGTAAATTATAACGATTTTTATGTATAAATTTATTTCAATTACAGAAACTTAATATTTTATTTTATGTTTTCTTTTATTTTGATCGAAGGTTGCAACGTGTGTAATAAACAAAATATTGATATTGGAAAATTTGGACTTCAGAAATCGTAGGAAACATCCACTTTTATATCGCGTGCTGTTTTACCGACGATTCATCAGATCCAGCATCGTAGGTTAGCGGCGATACCACTTAACATCCTTATCGACAACTTCTACATCGCGGATGAACCTGCGGTCGTTAATAAACTTGTACAGGTACACACGTTGGAGAGAAAGAATCTATTGATGATTTTTATATTTAAAATCCATTTAATACGGCATTAACTTGTATATATTGTATATTTCATCTCTTTGCGCTGGTATTATTAGAGAATAATTTATAAGACCAATAGACATAAGAACTGATTACGTATTCGGTGCTAAAAATTAGTGATTTTATTTCATTGATCTACTGTCAACAATGCAGAACTTTACGTTTCAGACGAACGGTATTCCAAAGAATGAACCTAACTATATCGATAATTTAAGAGCGTCGTTGAAACTTTTTACATTGAACATATATTTGTTCTTTTATGTATATAGTTTGTACTGACCTATGGGTCTATGCTAGGCCTATGTTTTAATATAATACGGTCAAGGAAAAGAATTCATTGACGATTTGTCAAGAAGATATATATATANNNNATTCATTTAGTACAGCATTGATGTGCTTATGCGTAGATGCATTAATAAAATGTTTTGCGAATATCATAATTCACAAGTAAAATTCCTTCACATTTATCGATTATATCTTATACTCATAACGTTCGAAATAATAATCAGAAAGGGAGATAATTATGAGAGCGTTTCACATTTTTCAAACTTTATTTTACATAAAGCTGATTTTAGCGCAAGTAGAGATACTACACAAAGAATAGAGATCTTTATCTACAATCAGTAAGCAAAGTTTACCAGAATTTCGTTTTTATTTCCTTCGGTGTATCTTACCTCCTCTCAATTCGATCATGAATGCACCGACTATTTTTATTGCCAAGTTCTCTCTACACAGATATACAGTAGATCCCCATATAACACGGTGGTTGCATTCCTAAATAATACGATATTATATAAATTAGTCGAAAAAAGCAAAATTAAATTAGAAATATTAATTTTTCTTGATGTATCATAAAAACAAAAAGTTCTCGCCACGTGTCGTCTTCTATGAGGTTTCCTTAATTTCCTAACCGTGCTATACGGGGATTTATTGTATATCTATAAGTTTTTGTTCGTCAGAAGAAATAAAAGTTTATTTCGATTGCTAATGGCGTGCTGCCAACGCGTTCCAATAGTAAATGATCAGCTTCTTGTTCGGTTATCCATGGTGTGAACTTTACCGAACTTATATAATGCATGAGTAAGAAGAATGGACCACCCATGTAGAGAGAGGTCTCTCGACTTGGTCTCGAGTGCACTCAAGGGTTGTGCGCACGGATGCGCACTCCATCGGACGAAGTAGTCGGACGGGTTGCGTACTGGGTAGAAAATGACACCGTGCGTAAAATAGAAATTTTCTTCGAGCATTTACATTTTCATTATTTTACTTCTCTAGCTAGCTCGAGTTCCTCTTGTTTTAGGATTTATTAACACCTACCTACGTTCAACAATCATTTATAATCACGAACCGTTCGTAATTTAGATCGTAGATAGAACTGTAAGAAATCGATAGAATTCCATCGGAACGTCGTTGATTTATCTATGAAGTATCAAAATATATTAATACCGGGTCGAACGGAAAGTTCCTGTGTTTTTGTGTGAGATGTCTCGGTAGCCTTCTGCTAGATAATTTCTTTTCAGTCTAGAAATATCTAAATCCAGACGGCGATGTAAAATGTTCTTAGTAGTGATAGTTTTAAGAAGATTGTATCGTTTGGTTATGCTGTTATATTTTTATTTATATAGATAGTTATATATTTCTATATCAAATTTTATGCTTTCTTATGATATGTTTTATTATATATGCAGCCAATAGTATTTCTATTGTAGATGTGATGAGCCAATAGACCGTAAGGTTTAAAACGACTTTTAAACAAACAAAAAATGTTTTTTTTTGCTATAATGACGCATATATTTTAAGAGTTTCATTTTTATTTCTTTAGTGTTAACAATCCACTAAAAGTTATGAGTTTTAGAGAGGAACTAGAGTCATAGAAATTGTAAAAAACATTTGTGAAGTTTATGGAAGATACGCGGTAAAGATTTACAAATGTCAAAAGTGGTTCCAAAAATTCCGATTTGTAAATTATGGCTTAAAAGATGTAACAATATTTTATTTAAACCACAACAATTTTATGAAGATGATATTAAAAAGCTCTTGGAACAATGAGAAAAAGTAATGAAGACTGCTGGAAATTATGTAACTGATTAAATATATGTATTACATTCTGTAAAAACAATGCAGTGGAATTTATTTAAATAGAATAAAAACGCACGAACTTTCCGTTCAACCCAATATACACTACCGGTCAAAAGTTTGGAATCAATTGCTGATTTCCATAAAAATCGAATATACCGATAAATTTTGAAATGATATATCATTATTATGTCAAATATTAACAAGCGGAATTATGTTCTAAGAGATTTCAGCATTTTCTTATGTTCGTAATGCTCTTGTATAGTTTTTACACCCAGTTTAAGGCAATGCTCGGAAAAACTGTTCTACTGTCGGGAAAAATATTCTGTTAGATAATAAATATCCTATTAATAATAGATTAAATTAATATTAATAATATTAGACTCCTATCGGATGACCTCGGGGCCGAAGAAACGTATAAATCGAGCATTTGTCATATTTTGTCATCACTCTCACAAACAGATGCATTGAAGAGAATAATACTCGTTCCTCGATAAAAAAAA
>JAIFRP010004409.1:188735-207121 GCA_032403825.1 Odynerus spinipes
GAGAGAGAGAGAGAGAGAGAGAGAGAGAGAGAAAGAGAGAGAAATCGATTTTCCGGAATCTCTCCTTCTCGAGTCCACCATCGAAATCATCGACGAATTTTCTATCCTCTCTTTCGAGGACATCCATGTCCTCCGATGAGTCGGTCGACCACGAAAAGAAAACACGCGAGTCTCCTGTAACATGCAAATATGCTATCGGAAAGCGATACGTGTTTCGATTACCTTCGGATTTACGATCGGCCGATGCTAATGCCCTCGAAAAGTCGTCCGTTCTCGCTTGAGGGCGAGAAAAATAGCGAAGCCAGGCGATAATTGGAATCGAGCGGGAGGAGATACGAGGAGAACGCAAAATAGAAACGCACCAACTACGAACGCAGGATCTAATCGGTCTTTGAGCGTTCGCGAGGCGACGTCGACGTTGTCTTTCTATTTGCACGCTCGTTAAATCATTGTAGACGTGGATTTCGCAAACGTACGGACCGTGCCCCTCTCTCTCTCTCTCTCTCTCTCTCTCGCGCGCACCCTCTTTCGCGAGTTTCTCTTTCTACCGCTCCGTCACCACCACCACCATCACCACCATCACCACCACCACCAGAACCAGAACCAAGCACCAAGCACCACCCAACGACCCCGCGCCTTTCGCTCGTGGCTTTTAATAAATGGAATAAAAACGAGATCAAATATTTAACCGAGGAAATATTTGAGCGAGTGCCTATTATTACAGGGTAGTGGTGTAGCATAGATATCTGGCCACAACCCCATGGTACTCGCGCCATTCCGTTTATGCCTGGCAAATATACCTAGTTGTTCGTTAGGTATAGATATCCGTGTGTCGATTTAAAGCGACACCGGACGAGCAAGCGAACGAACCTTCTTTTCACTTTTCGCTTCTTCGTTTTCTTGTTTAAACGTCCTCCACAAAGTACGAGAGAGAAAGAGAGAGAGAAAGAGAGAAGCTACGGTGCCCGCTTAAAAGTATTTCGGCTAATTATCGCTGTACGCTGTCGGACCACCGTGTATTGGTACATTAACCGTCTAATTGACGAGCGTAGCTTGCTTTGCGATCAAAGTCTGAAAGTCCAATAAAAGAAAAATACTCGTAGGCAGTGACGGTTCGTGCTTTGGAATCGTGAAAGTGTTGCAGTTTTTGAAATATACGTGCACCTTGTAGATACAATGTATACCTACGTGTTTTGAATTTTTATTATTTTTGGATATAAAATAAGATCGTATAGGATTGTCGATGAAAAATTGAATATCACAAACAAATATAAATTAATTAGTAAATTTATTTATATACCGAGAAAAATCGGAGGTGCTGCAGTTCCGCAATACCTAATAGGGATGTTCCAAATTTTTGTATTCGTATTCTATTTGGCGAATACTCGCTTAATATTATGTATACGTACATATTTGTATCCGTAGATATTAGATGCGATTATTCGAATACTACACGAATAGTAAAAGTAATATAGAACTACTTAGATATGCTCGAAAATAAAAGAAAACTGTTTATAAATATTAACAAAGATGGTTTATTACAAAATATCGATTTTTGTATTAATATTCAACTCAAAAAAACTGTAATACTTATTAGAAACTTTTGAAATCATTCTCTCATCAATCAACCTATGAAATTATTTAATATGCTAATGGACAATAATTTGTAAAAATAATGATTTGTATATCAGATCGAAAGTGGCACTAAAATGCGTTTGATTGCAATTCATAAGTCGCTTACCAGTCCCAGAGTCCAAGTCATAGGTAGTATTCGTATTCGCAAATATTATTTGTACATAAGTACAGTAGAACCTCGATTATCGAAACACCCATTAATCCGATTCTATCATCAGATTGTTCTCTTATCTGTACAGTACATTTAGTACTATGTGTGTATGTATATAGTCCACGTGGTATTTACTTCCTTCTATCGAGATTATCCAAATAAAATCTCTTCACAATATTTCTGCATGTTATTTACATTCGAAGCGTTCAAAAAACTATAATAATGTCGTTAAAACGGAAACGAGCAACATTATCAGTTGAAAATGTGAAATCATTAAGAATCTCTTATTCTTCTGATTCTGAAGTATTCTTAGTTTTCGAAAAAGTGTGTTAGATGGTTTGAAGCACGAAATAAATTATTTCTACTAAAAAATCTGTACAATTTAGCGACTACAAAATGTGGGATCCGTAATATTTTATAATGTTTCATTTTTCATTTGGTCTAAAATATGTTATCTGAAATTTAGTATAGAGAAAGCTGTTATTCTATTATCCGAACACATTTGTCTCCCCATTAGTTCCGATAATCGAGGTTCTACTGTACTTCTATCCGTATTCGCGAATACAGATTTTTTAATATTCCAAGATCCTTGTACCTATGCACGAGCCGCCCCCCGGTCGTAAGTATAGGTAAGGGTTTTTTTCGTGACTCCTTTTGACCATGCGACGATACAATTTGATCCTTCTTGCTTCATGGGAAAAGATCGTAGGCGACTAAACGGGAACGCGATGACCGGAAGGGACAACGAGGGAATAAAACAACATTTTTGACACAGAAATGTATTTAACGGCGTCCCGAGCGTTCGGTCCCTTCGTGTTTGGTTCGTACGCGATACGCAGATAATACATGACGCAAGGTGACGCGTAATTACGCGTCATTGCCACGCGTCTTTGTCCTGATATACGGTGCTTAATGAGGGTGAGCTTTCGCGTTTGACCCTCTTTTCCCTGAAACGGTCGCGTGAACGGAAAGGGTCATCGAGGACACCCTGCCGCACGTGTGACGACATCTTCCATGTACTACCTACTAATAATTAACGATCGTCTAATTGAATTCGAACGAAGAACATCGATTATCGTTGAGACTTTCCTGCGCCTCGAACTTTGCGAGAGATAAACTTAGATAATTTTTCACGTTAAAACGCTCGAATATCCTCCGAGAGGAACTCTCCGACTATACCTACTCGGTTAGCCCACGTTTGCGTCGTGTGTAAAGGAAGAAGTCGTAGATTGTAGCAGTCCGACGCGCAACGTGCTCTATCTTCTCTCGCTCGAACTCGTGAAACCTTTATTGGCTCATAATTTTCTCTCTCCCGTGCGCGCACACACGTACACACACACACACACACACACCGATGATGAGTATTACGGCGCGGGCGCTACGTGCTAGCATTTAGGGGATGGATCTTTTGGGATCTCATCCTTCGTCATGTCCGACCTCCTCTCCGGATAGTTATTCTTCCTCCTACAATAGCGGTACAACGCTCCCGCTGCTCCGCCGTTCTTTGAATATCTGCACAGAAAAATAATGATTCCACGTCAAATTTGTGTACGTATAAATAACACGTATGGCATACGCGTATCTGTGTATGTATATGTATACCTAGGTATGGGGGATGTTATATTCTATTTAACTGTTCGAGGTTACAGGATTTTAAGGCGGACAAAGATCGCAATTGCACAGAAATTTTGTTTAAAAAAAAGGATATAATATAGTAGGTGGGGTATATTGGAAATCGCTCTACTTCGAGTTATCTTAATGTTTCAAGGTGGGGCGAAATACACTCCACTGTTTGTATTATGTTGGGTTGGTGCATAATTATCAGGCGTTTTTAAACGATATTATCAGGCGTATTCGTCAAAGAAACGCCTGATAATTATGCACCAACCCAATACTAGAAAGGTGGTGTTTTTATCCCAGTATATAAGTTAGTTTAACAGAAAATGTTTATCGTATATAAAATAGAAACATATATATGAGCCGCTTTTTTTATAGTGATATAAGTCCATTTTTGAAAAAAATGACTTAATACTAGTTTCAGCCAAGCATGGATGATTTCTTTTCATATTGTTAATATCAAAGCCAATACAGTACAATATCCTTATGAATTCATAAAAAAAAGTCTCACTAAAAATGTTAATGCATAAATGTATTTCTTTGTTATTGAAAGTGGTATAAGTCCGTTTGTAATAATCAATAATTAATAAAAGATAAATATAACGATATGATTATCTCACTGACTTACGTCCCTTCTATTCACCATGAGTATTTTACAAAACTAAGTCCAAAAGACAAAAATAAAGAACGAAATATGAAATAGTTGTTTCAATTAAATAGTTTATTTTATAGAATTGTTTAATTATAAATTCTTTTATAATATTACCGAAAATATTTCTCAATAAAATCAATTTTATTACACATTTACTTACATGTTTTCATTTTAATTGTTATTATTAGTGTTAAAAGACAATATTTCAGAAAAACCTAGTTTATCTTTAAACGTGTTAAAATTTAACACGTTTACATCTTAAATACATCACCCGAACTCATTAACATTTACCAATATTTGTAAATCAATTCAAGCGCAAAACCTTAAACATTTCAGAATAAGAATAAATGGACGTATACCACTTTTAAAAAAGTGGCTCTTATATTAGTTTTGAATAGAATAAAAGTAATATGTAAAGTATTCCGTAATGTGTCTTGTTTGACTCGCGGCTACACCCTGACTGACCTTTTTCTTTCTCCTCTACTCGAGATGCAACCAGACAAAAGCAGTCTTACATTATGGTCTTTCCACAATAATACACACAATCATACATATAATTACATAAGCAACCATATCTACGTCCTACATTTATACCCACAGTATTTTATATTTATGAGATAGATTTCTATGTTAAAATCTCTCGATAGGAAGGAAATGAAAAGAGAAAATGTCTGATAAAGGAAAAGCGGTGGATTGTACGATGTCTGCGAATCAGCTCGAAATCTTTCTCTAAAGGGTGAAATTAAGAGAGAGAGAGAGAGAGAGAGAGAGAGCAAGAAGAGTGAACGAACGCTAAAGCCACCCTTTGAAGCGAACCGGCTAGAAGATGAATTCGAAGGCAGCCTCGGGAGTAAGAAGGAAAAGGATTCGAGGGTGGTTAGGTAGGTGGGTGGATGGCAAGGGTGATGATGGGGTTGGGTACAAACACGGAGATGGTAAAAGTTTATTAATTAGCTGGCATTAAGCGCGGCTGCTTCTGTTCGTTGGAGTTGACGAGAAAGAGAGAAAGAGAAGAGGGAAGGGAAGGGGGGGGGAGGAAACGAGAGAGAGTTTCTCATCAAGGAAAGAAAGAAGGTTGGACGATAGGAAGCTCAAAAACCTTCGTGCTAAAGAGATGCAACCTGTACCTACGCCTTTCGTCCTTCCAATGTTCGAAATAAAGAAGCGAATCGATCGATAGTGCTGATCAACGTCGTTACACGCCGATATACGCTGAAACAAGAGATTCGAATCGTTTACTCTGACATAGGTGCCGACGAGTACACCTCGCTGACGTACGCGGGCAATATTAAACGACCATTTGTCTGGTGAATCGAGCGGGGGACGCAAATCGGTCGGTCTCTCGTCGTTCCTCGCTCGCAAGCCCGTTCTGCCTATTCATATTTAATTCATTCTACTTGCCGGTGGTACGTCAAGGGGTAGTTACGAGCCTCGATAGCGGAATCCTACCTATAGTCAAGCGTGGGATATTACGCTACGTTTCCACGCGAGGCCGACTTCGTTGTCGGCGGTATCATCATCGTCGATATAATTCTCGAACGATTATAGACGCTTCGCTCGTTACGCAAAAGTTAATTCTCGCTATTGAACGTGACGTCCCGATAATCTCCGAATTAACCTTGTATTCGACATAGCGTAGAGTTGCTTATGTGTGAGCATGAATAAACTTTTTGCATCGAGGTATTAGTTCTTTTTTAAACGAAAACGAATTCGCATCTTCTTCGTAATTGTAGGCGTCTTTTTGCAAGTTATAGAAATGGCGCGAGAAAGTAATCAAGTAATGCAGTGTCATATATTTGTATAAACATTTGACCTTTTTTTTTATCGTCACAGACAGCGGAAATATTTGCAATGATCAAGTTAGGAGAAATATCTTGTATACGTATATGTATAGTCACACAAATTCACACACCATATATGTATATAATATAATATAATATAATATAATATAATACATATAATATATATGTATGTACATGTATACATCCATTCACCGAGGTAAGAGTCTCGACCAAGCCCGGAAGAGGAAGGAGAGAGAGATTTGCAGGCCCCGTGGGCTTGTTTGACTTTACTTGCAGCTATGTAATTGAATATTATACCAGGCTGCCTCGTTGGAAGGGTTGAAAACTCTTACGAAGAGGAAGGGGTTTGTCGGAGAATTCGAATGGTGGACGAGAGATAGCCCCGGAAAGCGGGTAGGGATGCTTGATGGAGTGGTCCATAAGAGAAACCAGAAAATTAACTGAAAATCTCACGAAATCGCAAAGGACCCCTCGGCGGAACGGGGGATGGGGCGCCGGAGGAATGTTTACCCTTTATTATACCTACTCGCGCATCTTCTCTTCCAACGGATCCTCGTCGCTCCTCGTTCACCCTCTGTTCTCTCTCTCGTTCTCTTTTTCTCTCTCTTTCTTTCTCTCGACAGAGCATTGAGTCTCTGCCCGAGACCGCAGGGCATCTTTCTTTCTCTTTCTCTCTCTCTCTCTATTTTCTTCCCTCTTTTCCCTCAAAAATCTTTCTTCCTCGAATTTTACCATCCCCTCAGAAATTCAGCGAGTATCGCTATAAAATTCGCCTCGCTACGGCGCTATGGAGAATTCGTGGAAGCTTCAACGAATCGTCGTTTCTATTCCCGGCAAAATTAGCTAAAATTCGATAAAAAAAGTGTTTAACCGCGTTTTAATACCGACCATTTTTCTTACTTACTTTTACATCTATAATCCATTTAAAAAAATCATCTCGCCCGAGGCGTAATAAGTTAGTATCAGTCCAACCCTAAGTCGATAAGCAGGTAGGTACATTACACAAGTTCCATTATGTAATAGGTATATCTAAGAAAATATGACTTCAAAGAACTCAAGCGACCCCTGCTACTATCACGAATGCAACGTTCGATTTCCATTCGAATTCCGACCGAATCCTCTCTCTCTCTCTCTCCCTCTCTCTCTATTTCTTTATCATTCTTCAGTTCGACTTTTTTCTAAGTACGAACACAGATGAATTAAAAACGAAATTTTCCAGCACGTTTCACGGCAAAGTTACCAACGTACGTTTCCATGCAGCCATCTCTGCTCCATTTCCACCTGAGGTTGTAAGAAGGAAGCAAGCGAGCGCCATCGAGAGAGAAAGAGAGAAGAGGAGAAAGATAGACGGAGTTAGAGATAGATAGATAGATAGATAGAGAGAGGGAAAGAGGAGAGAGAAAGAGCGTGAGAGAGAGAAAGAGAGGGAGAGAGAGAGAGAGAGAGTGAGAGAGAAAGGTGGAAGGGGCTGATACCAAGAGGGGATGAAAGCGGACTCGCCGCAGGACGGTTGGTGTACAGTACCGCGTATAGTTCGCTGGTCGATGGTGCGGTCCGTAACGCCCAGCTACTGCGCAACCAATGCGCGAGTCCACCATGTTTAATGCTGCGAATTCGCTCACCCTCCGTCGCTCCCCTCTTCCTTCTCTTCCTCCTCCAGTCCGTCTTTCTCCTTTCAACCGCTGGAACGGGGGTTGCGTTCCAGTGCGCGCCGCCGTATGCTGGTACCGACCCTCGCGTTATACCCTAACCTTCGTCTGCTTGATATCGCCCTATCCTCTCCTCTTCATCCAGCTTTCATCCCTCTTGCTCTGTCTCTCTCCCCCCCTCTTTCTCTCTTTCTCTCTCTCTCTTTCTCTCTGTTTTACTATCTCTCTTTTTCTTTTTCTGTATGGGCGCCGCATAACGGACAACAAATTCCCATGTACATACGCGCGGCTCAAAACTGCATCACCTATATGTCTACTTCCTTTCTCTATTTTCTCTGTGTTCTTCACCCTCCTTTCGACACCTCTCGGATTTTTCCTTACCGGTAACGTCGGGACGTTCACGAAATATAGATAGGTATGACTACGCTTCCTGTTTTTTCTAGATCGTGTTTTCCTTCTGATTGTCTGTTACTATATATTAATTGGGGAAGAAAGTATTTCAACCGTATTAGGTAGCCGATGGTAAAACGGGGAACGAGTCCGCGTGGTGAAAGAGCATAGCGATCAAACAGGGAAAACGACTCGACGGTGGATCTCATAAAATATCGATAGGTCGGCGGCGAGCGCGCGCGCGCATCGACGTTATAATGCTGCATAATGGTTAGAGCGATGTATTTAGGGGTGGCTAGGTCGTCGGGCCATCGCCGTGCCCGTAGACGCGTCCGTAGCTCGCGATGGGTGGTCGTTCCTGCGGGTGCGGCGGCGGCGGAGGCGGCGGCAGCGGTGATGCGATGGGTGGCGGAAAGGGTGGCGGCGAAGAGGGTGGCCCAGAACGGGGAAGCACTAGTAACGAGTATTTGCAGGCCGGCTCGATGCATAGTTAATGATTTGTCAACCAAACTCCCCCTACTGGACCATGCCGAACCTGACTAGGCCATACATTATAACCGTCCACGTACCGGGTGACCACGTGACACGGGCTCACGGATACGTAGAAGCTTAATACCCGCGTAACTCGCGCTTTGAGCCCAGATCAAAGTCTCGCGTTTGATTTCGCCTGCGCATCACTGTTTGCGCGTCCCTACTTCCGCCACGCTGATACCATAAAGGCTCTCGCGAATTAAAGGAGACGTTTTTTATTGCTCCGCGATTTTCGTTAATATCATCGGCTCGATCACGATGAACCGCGGTCGCTCGAATCCTGCTGAAGTATGTAGACGGATTTTAGACGACCTAGGGGTATACGTATTTACCCTCCTTGTCGGCAAAATACGTGCAAACTGATAAGAACGCGATCGGAGGAGTATACGCGAGACGCACTGGTTAAAAACATGTTTCTCGTATACACCCGTTAGCAACGAGTTCTAGCTACGTACCTACGTAGAAAGTAGGCTGTGCGTCGTATCGGTATAACGGTAATTCGCCGATATCCCTTAACCGACCTTATCCTCGCATCGTCCAACGCGGAATACGGCTTATAGTTTAATTTTCGATATGCGGAAAAGCAGCGTAAACAACGCCGGACGTCGAGTTATGAGGTTAATTCGCCAACATGTCGTCGCGTTGCGCTAAATATCCTGCCAAATATTGAACGAATTACCATCATCGTTCGTCATCCTTTTGGTCCGTAATATATTTAACTATGGAGAACGGGATTTTACGACCGTCGTTCTGCGGTACAAATCAAAATGCATCAAAGTGCATAAAAAAGAAAGGGGAATATTCTTGTTGCAAAATAACGTATTAAATTCTTCGCCGCAAGGAGGATCGATGGAAAAATGATGAACCCGCGTAAATATCCGCTCGATTACTATATTAATTGCGCGTCACCGCAGAGGTCGACCGAATAAGAGAATAAACGACGAGTCTAGTAATTGGTTGGGTCGAGTAGGGTCGGACCGAAGTACATGCGGTTTCGTTTTTATAGAGCCTTCCATTCTTGCAGAAATTAGTGCGGCTTGGATCGTGGTTTATGGACTCACGCCCAGTGGCCCACCGGCGTAAATAAATAATCCCTTTCCGATCGACCTATAGGAGGACACGAGACGGAGGAAAACGTTCGCCAGTTGAGGGATTTGAAAAAAGGATGAAGAATCGATAGATCGAGAAGTATCTTTGGATACTACAAATGTACCTATGTACATAGCATTAATTAAATGTAACAAGAGCCGATAGAGTGGAGCGCAGTGGTTAGAAGCTGTAGACAATCTACAAATATTTGCGGGGCCAAATATCTTGGCTAAACACCAGCGCAGTGACACAGCACCTTCCGAACGTCTCCCCCGCTATAACTGCCTTCCTGTATAATGATAAATTCTCTAGCGATGAATATTTCCGGCCGGCATTTGCGCTTTTTATCAAAAGGACGCGGTTTGTTACCGCTCATTAGCAATTGACTCCAATTTTTTTTTCGCATTATAATTCGTTCCGTCGTATATAGTTTATAGTTTATAGTTTACACCGAAGCTATTTATCGATATACGTGTTGTTACAGCAACCACGTTCGGCAGAGTCATCGTATATTAGCTTTACGGGCTGCAAGCTCGAACTTCCTAAGTAAATGAAAGAAAAGTATCTTCTTCTTAAGAAAGCCGTGAACCGTTTGGCTCGCACGCTCGTAACTTTGGCTCGTGCTTAGGATAAGATCAAGAAACGATCCTCGTAGGGTTAAATCGAGTCGGCTAGATGACTCCTGGCCCTTCTACCTCCGTCCGGTTCCCCGCTGTGCTCGTGGTGTGTTCCATGGTGTTACATAATTGTTTGGTTCGCAGCATGGGGCGGGCACGCCCCACCTGGCACCCTGGCCCTCGTTCATTCTCAGGACTATAGGACCGTACCGTGGCGGCCTATACAACATGGTCCATAACTTCGACCGTAATTTGTCATGATTACCGAGAGATTACTGGTGTCGCTGACAACCTTTCGCTTACCGTTTACAAGCACGACTGCTCCGCCCTTAAGAAGCAAAACGTTAATGTGATTCTTGCAAGAGATTAAACGATGTCTTTCCCGGTTTCCGCATCCACCGGAAGAAACTGACGACACGCTCGTCTCCTCGTCCGTAGATCTCCGACGAACGCGTCGATCGTTGGAAGAAGAAAAAAGCATGTTATCCAATCATGTTTGTACATCGGACATAAATACCTAATGTCCGATCTAAATAGCACTTGGAAGACATTAGACTTTGCACGCTAGGCCTAGGTTATATTAGCACGAGCACGAATCAATGAACGTCGACAAGTTTGCCACTTACGTCAAAGTTTTTGCGTTCCTTTCTCGTCGAGGAAAGAAGAGCGTCGCGACGCTCGACGTCGTTTGCCGAGCACACACCGCGATTTGATTCACTCACTAGCCTGGCTGGCTCCCTTGGCTCCTTCTCGTTTGTGCGTGTCTTTCCTCCTCTCTCTCTCCCTCTCTCTCTCTCTCTCTCTCTCTCTTTCTCTCTTTCTCTCTCGCTCTCTTTCTGGCGTGCGAGAGAAAGAGAGACAGCGAGGAAAGGAGAGGGAGAGAGAGAGAGAGAGAGAGCCGGGTTGACTGACTATGCGTCTACATGTGTACGCGTGCTCTTTGCTTGTGAGCACGATGTCAATATTATACGACAAACACACTTAAATAGGCTTAAAATACTAACATCTACCTCGTTCTACGCCGCTATGTGCCTTGCGTGTACTCCCCGCGCGTGTATGACTTTATAGAAGCGTGTTTAATTATATCTTTAAGCCGCCAGTGGGTGATCCGTTCGAATTATCCGATCGCTCGTGGTTACTTAAGCGATTACGTTGCCCATGTAAAGTGTAAATCCGCGTGCCGATATTTTATTTAACAAATACGCGAATTGGAACTGATGATAAAGATAATGACGAAGAATGTAATGATCCGTTCTTGATATGCGTTCGCATATCATTTCCTCTAGGTTAATACCTACAGTGAATTTGGAAACCAATTTTGACGTACCTTGCCCACGTCTTGTCCTACCTCAGGGTGCATAACATCGCGGGATATGTCCACAGATTGGGATACATAGAATTATCTGAATGAACGATTAATTTCTTCTCCAGAAAGCCGATAGCAAAGAGACCGGATCTTTGGTCGAGAAAGAAACGATAAAGAGTAAGAAGAGGAGCAAAAAAGGGCTGGTACATCGTTCGTAAGTTGAATGGCGCGTTCCGCCGAAACCCGGAACGCAACATTGAACTTGTAAGAGCTAACGAGATCAATGTTGAGGTTCAGGACTGGTGACTGCCTGTTTGCTGATTGGCTTAAATCAGCGTTAAGCCGATCCAATCCAATCCGTGCTTCGAGGCAGGCGGACCCTTTCCTGTCTTTTCGGTAGGGCTAGAAACTTTAGGGTGAAACCTTCGAATCTTCGATTCGTAAGTGTACGTATAAATATGTATATACATACATCTGTGTGTGTGTGTGTGTGTGTGTAAATTCCGATAAAAATTTATCGCGATGTTTATGAAACGATTTCGAGACTTTTATAAACTTTCGAAACGATCGTAACAGGCGGAAAATGATCAGCAGAGAAGGACGATGGCGAATTTTCTCAATGGAAAAAGAGAAAATAAAAAGGCGACTAGCAGCACCTCTTTAAACTCGCAGACGTCCGGTTTGCGTTTTAAAGGGCCGAAGCAGCGGAAATCGTACCTAATGGTCAGACTTCGGACAAAAGTCAAAACGTCCGGATGCGGCTCGCCATTGTCGATTGTACGCCGTTCAATCGCCGTGAAATTCTTGTTGTGCCTTTCTCGTAAATTCTTTTGACATACTTTTCAATAGATCTATCCTACGTATCTTCTCTCGACCTAAGGCTGGACGGGGGCGTTTCGAGTGAAGTACAAGGAACTGCAAAGGTAAAAAGCGGGATCTTCTAATAAATTTCTTCGGGCCCCGTTAGCTTGTCGCGAGTCGTCGTGAATATGATCGAAGAGTTTAAATAAAGAACGTGTAGGTATCTAAACATGTGTACATACCTACATACAGAAACAAGTACCTGTCATAGATTCTAATAACTCATAGGTACGGTAACATCTGATCGTAAGCCAACAATTTTCTACCGGTGTGTTGTGAGAATTTGTAAAACATTTAGTACCTGATCATTCAGTCAAGTACACTGACCTCTTCTCCTTTAGATCGCCAAAGAAAAAGAACGATTTTAACGTACTATATTTTTTGGTCTGATGCAGAATGTTAGTAACTAGTCTACACGTGTCATAAGATGAAGGTTGAAAATCGCTGCTCTAAGCAAATAAAAAAGGTAGGATGGAATAGCATACACATACTACGTATAGAGTCTTCCCAAAGCAATTTGTCTAGACTGTCTATCTCGAAAATAGCAAGAAGGAATACCGTTGTCACGTTGAAAACTGTCCCCAGGAAACGTCAGTATTCAAAGCATAACGCCCTCGCCAGCCCCGGCCAGCCCCCGTCAACTCCTGAACAGCCCCTGAGCGTGCAATTTCGCTGGCGACGCTTACCAAACTAATGTCGAACGTATATCGTTGGGGCGTGGAATTCGAAGGGATGACGTGCGCGTTTCCGAATGATATATCGCGCCCCGTACGGCACAAGAACGTTAATAACGATGCATCGCCGGCGCGAGAATCCGTCCAATTAAGGAATTCGCAAATTTCGCCACCTGCCGCTGCCATTCGAACGACGCTGGGAAATATACGAAACAGCGACGAGGTACAACCTCCTTCGTTGTTGCGAGATACAAGGAGATAGGGAAAGAAGAAGAAGAAGAAGAAGAAGAAGAAGAAGAGGAGGAGGAGGAGGAGGAGGAGAAAGAGGATGGAGAAGGCGAGAAATTTCTTAAGAAGGCGACGCGTGTCACGCAGGAATGAGGTGAGGAGTAGGTAAGGCAAAAGAGCCGGTGGATAACTGCGTCGAGATGCGAGCACTAAAACAACATTTTAAACGGGCAAACATGCATAGAAAATGATAACAAAAGGCGTGACCGGAGCGGAACACATGTCCAAACATTAGGCACAATGTCGTACCGCTCAGAATTGTCCCCTCCTCGCGCTTACGCACACGGCACCGCCAACGGTAAAATGTTTGCAATGCGTTACACGCTCATTCAGCTTGTGAAACGCTCCGGTAAATGGTGCCTAAACGCCATGGAATAGCCAAGAAATGGCGCAGGAGAATGACCGGTGCCATTCACTGCAGCAGCCATCCAGACGGCCCGCCACCGGCTCTTTTCATCCTAAACATCGAAATCTAGTTCGAATTCCTGTTTTCGAGTTAGAGAAAGAGAGAGAGAGAACCTCCAGCTTTCTCTCCTTTCCTCTAGACAGAAAATCCTTTACCCAAATGCAACGATCCAACATCGCGTGCCGTTCCATCGATAAGGCTAAAATAGCAAGGTAAGTATATAAAAAGTGGGAAGGAGAGGGAAAGCAAAAAGAAAGAAAGAGATAGAGGGAGGTCACAGAGAAGAGGGGAAAGCGAGAGAACGATCTCACCCTTCCTAGCCCGTGCCGAAATTCTCTGTGGCGGGAAGTCGTTAGGCGTTTTCTGACGCGAGATAAAATTCCGGGAAGCACGTTGAAACGACTCTCTGCTCCGGGGCCTGGGTATTGTTTTAACGTGTTTGAGTCAAATATTGACGCAAGTTGGGCTCGCAAGCCGTCCTGGAACAGAACGGAACGAGATGAGACGGAACGACCCACATAACATCTACGAGAGAACGAGAGAGTGAGCGAGCCAGGCCCATCCTGGCCTCGTCGTCGTCATTGTCGTCGTCGTCGTTGTAGTCGTAGTCGTAGTCGTAATCGTCGTCGCCGTCTCGCAATAACGAAGAAGAAGAGAGAGACAGAGGGATCTAGGAAGAGAAAGAAAAACAGTCCTCTTCCCCTCGTCTCGCCTCTTTCTCTTGCTCGTGACCGAGGTTGGCATCGAGTGTCGTAACGTATCCATCCCATTGGAATTGTCTGCGATCTTATTTGAATTTCTATGAAGACATCGGAAAATTACCAATACGTGCCGATCATTATCCGTTACGTTTATCATGGAACGCGGTGAAAATCGCACGGTCGGATAACAATAATCCCGAATACACCGAGATGAGAAGGAAGAAGAGAATCCTAGGCGCGTAAACCGCTTTGGCTCTCATAAAATCTCATAACCCCGGGGCCGTCGGGGCCATCGGGGCCGTCGGAACCGCCGGTGGCGGCTGTCGATGCCGGTTGCTGCAGCGATGGGCTTCGATTGCTAAAAGAAGAAGGGTCGAGCGAAGAGACGTCGGTACCTTTCTCCCCTATGGTGAAATTTCCATGATGGCCGGGGGAGGTCAGGCGAGGCCAGGCCCATGTTTGTTTTTCGGCTCACGCCTTTTCACGAAGGTCTTATGACGCGACTCGTAAACGCGCTACCATGAAACACGGCTATCGCAAGTATCTGCGCGAAGGCTAAACGGCGCGCGATCTCGAGTTCGCGCGCGTGTAGTCTCTCTCTTTTTTCCTTTCTTTCCTCCTTTCTAGGATTTATTATGTTCGGCAGGACCCTAAACGAAAAATAGGAGGATGATATATGTATATACCTATGTATGAAGAAAGAGAGAGAGAGAGCAAGCGAGAGAGAGAGAGAGAGAGAAGGAAGCGTGCAATGAAAGTAGAAGAAGAGACCCGGTTCGCGCTACGAGGGCGACTGCAAAGAAAGAGGGAGAGGTGAGGGTGGTCGAAAGAGAGGCGAAATAACAGGGCTCTCCTCGGCTCGCCCTTCAAAAGACTCGGAATATTGTCCTGCAGTGCAAACAGTCCCAGACACATTCTGCGTTCCACTTTACCTCGAGGCTGCGCCAAGACGCCTAACCTCGCTTTGACTCTCTCTCTCTCTCTCTCTCTTCTTGCCTAACCTCGTCGCTCTGTGTTTGCCCGTAGGCAAATGTGTTTCCTTAGGCAGTCGAAAATGTTTGGACGAGTCTGTGCTTCGTGCCGCGTGAGTGTGAGCCGATTCAAAGTAAAGTGGACGAAGCTCGGTCATCTATCGAGGGCAGGGGGGCTTTCGTCGGTGGAAAAACAAAAAGGAGCCGTTCACCTGCCGCAAGAGGTTGGAAAAGCTTTCGACGTGGGAGGACACTAGGAGAAGGGTATCGTGCACGGTCCGTCGTAGACTCCGTATCGATTCGCGTCTTCGCGCGGCTAAAAGCTCCGTATACGTGGCTCGTTAGGTGGATCGAATTATATGAAGGATATCTTCTCTCTTTACCTCTCAGTTCCTCCTTCTCTCGCGAGCAGCCGCCCTCTCTGTACTCCGATCAAAGCGCCTCGGGCCGTGTGCAGTAGACGTTGCAAGCTGGATGCACGTACACACGGCGCACACCTGCGACGAATAGATTAACCGTGTGTCGGCGCATTGTCCTAGGGACACATGTAGCCTCTAAGTAGGTTGTGTGTGTTAGATTCGCAAACATGTCTGCAGCGTTGTCAGACGGGCAGGAAATTACGTCCGCCTTTAGCCGCTCTCTATATTACACCACCCTCTGGCTCACACGCACGCGATACGAACATGGAGAGACAGCAAGAGAGAGGGGGGGAGAGAGAGAGGGAGGAAGAGAGAGAGTATATAGCGTGCCGCGTTCTCTCCCTTATATTCTCGCTGGAAATCGCACGAGCGCGCCTCGCTCTACGCCCTCTCCTCCTACACGTGTGTTAGGTACTCCTCCGCTATCGCGAATACACATACACGTATCCATCTCCGCAGCGTTCACACATACACACGTATCCATGTTCCGCTCGGCCCGAGGAGGAGGTGGAGGATGAGCTTTCGTACGAAGCTATCTACCTGGAGATACGTGTGTACACAAGCGTCGTATGTACATCGCGGTGTGCTACGTAGCTAGGGCTAACAATAATGCGACTGCTTGCAAATGGGATAGATACCTATACCTGCCGACGTGACAACCTGCAAGATGGCACCCGTACCGAGTTACACCCGAGCAACACCTCCCATATCTTTCGCTACGATTTTACGATTCGTATATCTACGAGGAATTCGGAATCTCGCTGAGCTTTTCGACTCCAACTTGCCTCCTTTAAGGGACGACTCGTCTTCGAGCAAAAACTCTAGAGAGAAAGAGCCCGTGTGTGAAACACACGAGACCCTCTTGTCCAAATACTGTTGTGAGTCACTGCGACAACATCGGATCACTACCACCATCCTTATCGACGTCATCGCGATGAACCGGGTTTGAAGTTCGGCCGATTGCCCTGTATTGCTTGGGGGATGAACGCGACTTGTCCTTCATCGTCTGAGAACTCTAAGACGATTCGTTCGTTCGTTCGTTCGATAAAATTCTCTATATCTGCGACTTTCTCGAACGCTACCTTATCTTGTCATTTTTGCGGAGAGTAAACTCGTAAAATGACGAGAAACGAATTTCGGAGAAAGAGAACAAGAGAGGGGGGAGAAGAAGAGGATGGATTCGAGGAGCGAAAAAGGGACAGCGAGGTGCACTCGAGTTTCTAAGCGAAGGGAGCGGTGCGACGATATTAAATTAAATCGCGGGATCCTCCAACTTAAAGGGGGGAAAGAGCACACGAGAAATCATTCGAGGGTGTCTACAGCGAGAATTGCTCGCGTGACTTTACAATAATATCGCTACTAATGCTATGCGCAGGAAGATCCCGCGGCGGGTGTTATCCTTTGATTAGAGTCTTAACCTCTTAACAACGATCGGCCATTTTTTCGTTGCAGGATACCAAAGCTCTTTTTATATCTCTTCAAAGCCACTTCGAACTTTGTTAACTTTGTTAAACCTGTTTTTTCGCCAATTGTCAGAATAAACATTTAGTAAGATTAATTTTCAAGTTCAACACCCGCAGTTTTTTCCGTGTTGTATTTGTTTAATTTTCGATGCAAACGCTCTTGGGTGGAGACCGACTGTCGGTAGTTCGATTATTGACGTGTTGTCGTGAGCGTATGTTGGTAGATTATTATTATTGGTATTTTTTATTGTTAAACTATAGAGCGTCTCAACAATAACACACAGTTTAAATTGCACGCAATCCTTTGCGATAAAATTGTTGATCCAGATATTACGAATCTACAGTCTACTACAATGTTCATGGAGTGCAGCAACAATCATGGAGTGCTATTCAATGTACTGCACAAGAAACAATGTTTATTGTGGAGCAGTTTCCATGCCATATCATTTCAACGAATGGCGATATCAATTGGTCAGCGACGTTGTGCGATTTTTGTGTGTGTGTGGCTTTATGGAATATTGTATGTATATATGTTAATAATCCACAAACAGTTTCCGAACTTGAGGCCGAAATCTAACGAGTGATAGGCGAGATTGAGCCATATATCTGCACAAATGTCATCATAAACTACGCGAAAAGAACAACGACGTGCGAACAGAGTCTTGGTGGGCATTTGCTGGATATTATTTAAAAAACTGAATCGTAACTTGTATACTTAGTAATAAAATAAAAGTAACATGGCTAACTTAAAAATATTGGGTTTTATTTAAAAATGAAACCGTACGCTCTTATTGGGACACCCTTTATTAAACATCTTCGGAATCTCTCCTTCAAATTTACTTCCAAAAACGTGACACGTCTAAAAACGTTACGAGTCGTGACAACGAAAATACGACGATGCACTTGTTTCGATCACGAAAGATACCGATCTAAATAAATAATTTATAGAAACAGTACTGGAAAACTCGCGTTTAGATCACCGCGAGTATTATATTTTTACTCGCCGCATGTAAATGTAGGCAATATCGCTATGTTGGCGCCAATGGTCCACGGTCGAGTGACTGGTGCTGATTGATGTTGCGATGTTTGGCTAGAGGGTTGTTTCTGTGCTCCGCAGCAGCCTGCTGCGGGGTGGCGGCTTGGGGGGTTGGGATTGGGGGCGGT
>JAIFRP010004409.1:215196-225819 GCA_032403825.1 Odynerus spinipes
GGGAGATATTCACGAGAAGCACTCGTTTCTTGGTGCATTCATTCCTACCCGCGGACCGTATCGCTTTCCCTCCTATCGTATTTGACGTATACCTACGTCTTTTGTCCTATTTTCATCGCATCAGCAACGTTTTCGATATCTACTTACTTTTTACAGTAAAATCGTTCGGTGTATTCTCGCAAAATACATAAATCACTGATCACCTTCTCTAATCTATCGGATCTAAAGGAAATCTTGAAAAAGAAGTTTCGATATTTTTGAAAATCGAAAGTTGGAAAGTGTGTCACAGTTCGATCGATCGCGCTTCGGTAGCACTCCCAAGTAATATCGTTGATTGTTTCCGAAGGGTACTATTACCGTGTCGTTAATTGATCGCTCGCAAACGGAGAACATATGGTTGCTATCCGTGACTTTTACAAGCTTACCTTGGTGTTCTTAATACACACCCTCGTTGTGCGGGGACCCCAGCGGAGAAAGACCTACGAGTTAGCTGTGTATCTGCCGATGAATCGCGCAACGTACAATTTAGGAACAAAAGAGGAAGACCAGGTTGCCGTCGATACTTACGAGCTTACTTGTGTCATTGTTAGCACGTTAACAAAGCGTCGACGCCTTTACGAGCTAATTTCAGGCAGCGGCCCTCTCTTCGGTGGGTATTACAAATTACACGTTCCGAGGATTTTAAATTAATCACATTTTAAATATATACGTATATGTTTGCAAGTGTACGTACGGGATCCTTTTGAGGAGTCGAATATTCGAGGATCGTGATAAGGATCGTGGGATCGTAGCGTTAATCGGTGCGGCTATAACAGGTGCCGGATGTTCGAAACTACCGATTGGTCATGGCGATTTTCACCGATTTGCACGGAACATCGGAATAGGCTACCTTGCAGGAACCGATAAACGTCGGTCAAACGGAGTAAAGGAAGAAGACCCGGTAAACTGGCCCCGTGTCCGATCAAGGAACAAGAAACGTGAATGGTCAATGAGACCTTCGAAAAGTTTTCAATGTTCTCTACGCGGATTGAAAGCAGCCAGAGATTACGTGAATCCAGGATCGAGGAACGGTCGCATCGTTTGAACCAGTTTCGGCTAACAGGATCTTGATTTCGGGAGCGGAAGGCAGATTTCATGGGAAAACGTACATCCCGTACACGGTTTTGCCGGGCTTTCACGTTCTCTTTTTTAATCCTTAAAGAATTTTTCTGAAAGCGATAAAGGAGAAACGATAAAAGGCTTGCGTCGACGATTCGCCAAGGTTCCAAAGCTGACGCTTCTTGCAGTAACGAGATATCGTTAGACAGAGAAAATAATAGAACTTAATTTTTAGCTAACAATAAAAAATATATACCTAGGAAAGAAGAAATATCGTCGGCGGTACGTAGATAGTTCTTATTTTACTTGGAGCGAAATATAAACTATCTCCGCCTTCTCCCGGAGACACTCGAAGTAAAGTCTATTTAACTAACGCTGTTCGTCTAGAGGAGAAATTAAGAAAATCTCTAGTTCCCCGTTAATTGACAAAAAAAAGGACCAAAGCACGAGCAATTTAAGCAGACAAGAACGCTTTTTGTCGTACGTCGTTTTCTCTTTCTTTCTCTCTCATTAAATGGACAATATAAAAATTAAATACATAAATATAAAATGATTCATCGAGTAGAAGAATAGACGGCACAACGATCATCGATGCTTTACGACTCTCGGTATCGTTTCCTTGCGGAGATCTCGCCTTTCCTCCGCCCAAGGTGGCGGCGTTGGTAGTTTAGGCTTCGGTTCAGTGACCTTTCGTTTGCGAGTTGCTCTTTTGTTGGAGGAAGCTCGTCGACGCGTGTTCCTCCTTCCAGCAGCCTTTTTACGTTTCCTGACCGATTGTTTTTTCCTCAGCGTACGACGCTTCGAGGCAATATCAAGGAGAAAATCAGGATCGAATCTGTCGTAAAAATAAATTTCTCCGGGTCCGTCTTACGAAAAGATTTTCCAGAAGATTACCTGTATTTGTTGAATCGTTTCTTAACGACACCAAAATCGATACCGCGTCTAAGCGCCACGGCTATCTGCCTTCGAAGGGCTTTCCCGGCAAAGATATCATATTTGTCGCTGATCCGTCGAAGGATTTCCTTCTCGGATAATCCATCGATCGAACGCTCGCTCCTTAGCAGGTCATAAACGAGGGACGACCTTCGCACCATTTTCCACCCTGCATTAGTTCCACTTCCGTCAGGTTACTTTGCCGTGACTGACTTTACCGAAAGGAACATCGTGTGCGCGCGCGATACGGGATGACACAAAGCCGTCCTTGTGGCCTCTCGAGAATGATCGGCCGGAAGTTGGCTGAAGGTATCACCGCTGCCACTACCAGCACTGCTCGCTACCACCGTGGTAATAGTGTTCATTAACGGCGAACACGATTGGCTAACTTCCCGTCGAATGGTTCGCTGTTTACTCGAGCGACTTCTAGTCGCTGACCATCGAATAATAATAAAGCCGAACGACCATAACCTTTGAAAAATTCAATTCACGGCTGCTACGAGCGCTATAAAGATATAATGCGATTCCATGTCCCTAGGCTATCATAAATATCGCGATGAATACGGTAAAACGATATTACGTAAACATCGATCGAGGTGTATATTACTCGCTGCGAATAATGGATGCAGCTATTATTTTTATTAAACCATTTAAACGGTAATTACGAGTGTTTGCGGGCTTTCAAAGATGTACGAAGGTACGAGAGAACGCTCAACTGCGATCGTGGGTTTCAACGACGAAGCGAATCTTAACGCGAAGCGAATCTTACTAAGGGAAGTATCGATGTCGCGAGCTATTGGCTTAACGGCACCGTTGTTATAACCGAAGCATATTTCAAAGTAGGCGAGGCAACGTTGTACGTACATACATATATACGGATAAGCGGATAGCGAATGTCGTGTGTGTGCGTGTGTGCGTGCGATGTAGGTATATCTGTGTATATATGTAGTAACATATAGGAATCGCTCGGTATCCGGCGTAGCTCTTTGCTTCTGGCGTATCCCTAGCTTTCTGTTCCGGTACTTCGAACTGCTCCGTGTTTGCCAAGAGGGATACGGATGCTGGAGGGTTTAGAAGGAGGCGGAGTGGGTGGGTAGGCGGTTTCGAGGGTGGTTCTAGAAAGAGGGGCACGAGGACGAAGGGGAAACGAGCGAGCGAGAGAGAGAGAGAGAGAGAGAGCGAGAGGGAGAGAGGAAGCAAAAGGAGGGCGCAGGAGGTAGAACGGGGAGTGCGGTTGATGGCTAGAAAGAGGGAATACGACGGGATGGCCAGCGAGACTCTGATTTCCGTCGGGAGTTTCGCCCTATCCGAAGCAGCCAGGCGAAGTCGCCTTTAATCATTCGATTGCCGACGCTTCGAAGCCTTCCTTGCGTTCCGACTCGGTAGTCGAGCCAGTCCTTTGCGCCTCCCTTCCTACTTTCTATTTGCTTTTAGTATTCGCTGGACATTGTTAAAAACAAGACCGGGATTCTTTTTCGATTCGATTCCTTTCTAGGGAAATTAATTAAAAAGGGATAAGAGAGGAGGAAGAAAGAAGGTACCTACTTGTCAGTGCTAGATCTTGTGGGTGCTGGCGTTATGAATCAAGGAACGACTAAATGAACGACAGAGAGAGAGAGAGAGAGAGAGAGGTCTTTGCACGAGATTGACCTCGAAATTCAGCCGGTCCGTCTTTCCCTTTCCTTCTTAACCGAAGGGTGGGCCTCGCGGGGCATTCGTTTCCTGGTTTCCTCGATGCTTTTTCCAATTCAGCCGTCCCTACCTAGTGGCAGTCGGTCCTCGAAGTCGGGGCAAGTGGATTATTGACGGCACGAAACAATGGCGTAGCTTTGTTCCGCGCACTCCGGACGTAATATGTTCGATGCAGTAGGGCCGGTATGCCTGTCCGTCCATCAGTTTTGTGCATCGAGTGGCCCGGTAAGCCGAGCGAGTGCCTCCTCCAACGATCGAGTCAAGTACCAACCGGTACATCTGGCTGTCTGATCGGTGTTTATTAAAAATCATACGAAACTATACGCAGCATCGTCAATCCTAACGCTCCTTCTTCCATTCTTCTTTCGTTTCTTTCTCGCCTTCCTTTTTTGGGGTAAGGGTAAGCGCACACTGCACATTTTTCATCGGCTGATAGATTATTCGATATCTCTTTTTATAATGAATGCGCATATAATGCAGCAATGGTTGACAGTTTTCATAACTAAATTGGATATTGATTGGAGCAAAGAACGATGATTCCTAAAATAATTACAATTTGTACCATTACAGCCAGAAAGAGGAGACTAAAGAAAAGATACAGCGAATTTTGTACGCGTACAATAAATAGTGATAAATTAATTGTTGGACGACTTTATACGCTATTACGAAAATTATTAGAATATTCAAAAAATCGGTCGATCATTGGCCGATTTTTTTTTATTAAATAGAAATCGGGAAACCTATTTGATAGTTTAATCGTCCAAATTCTAATCGGTAGATGTGCGCACTCCCATATTGCCTTATGCTAATTACCTATCTGCAATGTGAGCACATTTTCATCAGCCGATAGTTTGATCGGTATCGGGCTGCGTTACCGATTAGTCTTCGATCAAATATTATAGATCAGTGCTCCCCAATCGCTGTGCCGCGGCACACTAGTGTGATGATTTTCTCGAGAATAAAACAATTTTTTAATCATCGCATTAGTAGAAATTAAAAGAGGAATTTTTTTTACATGTAATCCATATATATTTTGTTCTTGTGTTGGTGTACAATTCAAACTGCTTTATATAAAACTTAAATAAAAGTAAATATCTGCATACATAGAGCTATTTTATTGTGTTTTTTATCTAATAAAAACATATACGTATTATTGTAATTTACGTATTTGCAAGCTTTTACGTGTGGTGTGCCGCGGAATTATCGAAAAAACGTTATTGTGCCGCGGAAGATAAAAGGTTGCGGAGCATGGTTATAGATGACCAAGAAAGTTCTATTGTTTTCCTACCTCACGTCAGTTTCTTGAAAGTAAAACAGTTTAATTTTATAAAAATGAAATTTTTAAATTATTTTCTCATTGGAAAAGAGTATAATGTACTTAATGATGAATATTGTGATCAATAAAGTTATAAACAAAAATAATTGCGTTTTTATTTTAATCGTCAATAGCAACAGAACTTTCTTTGTTGCTCGATAATTTACCACGTTCGCTACCGGCGTCGCACATACGCGACGTATCATTTCTTGTATGTAAGCCCAGCGTCGCAAATGTGCGATGTGTTTACCTGATCAGTTTATGACAATGCGTTGCACTAATTTTTCGCCAAAACAGTTGTAACGGGCTCTAAGACAACAAAATAGATACAGGGTGTTCTCGGTGTGGAAAATTGCATATTTTGTTTATTTTCAATGTTACAAATATAATGTTCAAAAACCCAATGCCAATTGAAATCATATTATAAGAAAACTTTCCCTCGGCTGTGTTACGAGATTTTTTTCTCAGGCTCCGGTAGCGAACGTGTTAATTGATAACTAGCACGTTCACAAAACAGCAATAATACCAGTTTCAAATAGCATGTGTCTTTGATCGAACCACTAACATAAAAAGAAGACACACATTTACGACTTGCTGTTCCTGTTGAAGAGAGCGATCGTCCGATTGTTCCGTCGGTAGGTGTGCGCACTCGCACAGCACGCCATACTGATTACACGATCGCTTGATTAGTTGGCCGATTTTTGTATCAAATGGAAATCAGGAACGCTAATTTATATTATAGCGTAGTCGACCAATTTTCAATCGTTAAGTATGAGCATTCTCATATAACCTCATGCTAATTGAGCCGTTCACTGCACAAATCGATTAACTCCACTTTTTGAAAAATCTTAGATTTAATCGTAAAAGCACTTGATATAAACCAATGTACATTATTTCATCGCATTTCCTCACTATTTGTTTTATAGAGTTAATCGATTTGTGCAATGAAGGGCTCAATTAGAAAAATCTATAGTGTGTGCTTACCCTTAATAAAAACATACATCGTTCGGTGCGAGATTCCTCCCGGGATTCTTACGATTGTCTGGAGATCCATGCTGTAGCTACGAAGAATTTTAATTTCTCGCGAGATTGAAACGCCACGAAATTCTTCACACCAAGCATTTCGCCTTCCTTCCAAAGAAACCACGAGCATTACTCTGGAGACGAAGAAAGAAAGGAACGACGAAAGGGAAGAAGCCGCTTGATTAACACCCACCTCGTTTTGATTCTCATTCTTTGAAAGGGTTCATAAAATACGAAACTAACGTATCAGGTTTGCGAAATTTTCCGAAACTGACGCGTTCAAGAATCGCGAACGATCGTAAAGAGAAAAACAATTCAGGGGTCGTCCGATCATGGCTCACGTCACAAGAGATCGCAGCGACGATCGTGCCGTTCGACCATGCCGAATTTCGTCATGGAGGTCGTGATCCAACGTGTAAACATCCCTATGGGCAATGGCTTCGATTTAGTATCCGGCGCGCCGCCGCACCACCATCGACGAGGAGCGTGCAACCCTCGAAATTCGAAAGCGGTGCTCACAATCCGGATAAATCATAATGGTTCGACGTTTTTCTCCTACGGCGACTTACCCTACGTTCCGTCTTCTCGCCCAAGTTTTTCATATTTTTTCTTCCCAAAAAAGGGACAATACCGTCGTCGATACGAGGTACAAGATTTAAAAATAATAATACGCGTTAAGCTCATTTCGTTCGTGTTTTTGATATCACGTTCGTTCAGGTGTTCAAAAATGATCTTAATCTTCGATATGATCGTGCAAAGAAGCAGAAAAATCATCGAGAACGGAGGAGAGAGTCGAAAATCTCGATTCGTTGGGGAATTTGGAATTAACGCGTTGAGCACCGGCGCGTTCGTAACCTCCGGGGAAAGCTTTAGCTGAGGGGGGAGAGAAAGAGAGAGAGAGAGAGAGAGAGAGAGAGAAGGAGGGAGGGAGAAAAGGGAGGGCTTTGACAGTGGCTGGTGGCTCCGAGGGATTCAATATAATCGCGCAATAAAATTCACTTACAAGCTATAGCCCGTCCCCCTTTACTCCTCGGAGAGCCGCCGCCTTCTCCCTATGCTCCTCGAGCCTGCTTTTTCCACCCCCACGATAGCAGCCACCGGCAAAGACCGACTCTTTATCCTCCAGGAAACGTTGCGGGGAGGAAAGTATTAGCAGCGAGCTTTCGAGCGAAACTCCCATGCCGCTCATCCCTCGTCCTCCTCTCACCCTCTCTTTCTCCCTTGTCTCTCTCTGCGTTGAGAGAAAGGAAAGGATGGTACAAGACGGAAACACGGTAAAATGAAATTGAATCGTAGCCTCTTCATCTTTCCTTGTTTCCACTTTCCGCTCGCTTTTGTCTCGTCGAGCCAAAGAAAGTGCGAGAGGGAAGGAGGGAAGGAGGGAAGGAGAGAGAGAGAGAGAGAGAGAGAGAGAGAAGTGGAAAGTTACGCCACCGAGTTTCCAAGCAGGTACGTACTCTCTCGATTTCGCGCCCCGATCCTCTCATGAACCAAGTATTACAGGGCACATCCCTTCCGTTAAATTGAACTGACCCACCACCACTCTCGGCTGGATGGTCTTGATGTTCTCGTGGAAATACACGCTGCCCGAAGAATGCGCCGTGTTTGCATAGGTCCCGATGCGCGCCAGATACTACCCCATCGCACAATTCCAAGAGCGAAAGAGAAAAAGGAAGCTTGCAGGGCCCTGTGTACACTCAGCTGCCGCAACGGCGGCCTGTTTTTCTCTCTTCCGTGCGTACCTACCCAGCTCGCACACCCTTCGACGACGCAACGCGCCAGCGGAATACTTTCCGCGGGAGGATACGTTTCCTTGTTAAGCAAATCTTTATGAAAAAAGATGGTACTGATTTTATGGAAATTAACGTACCGATAGCGAACGTTTCTTTCGTTACATTCACAAATAAAAAATTCTTTTAAAGGTCCATTGTTTTAACGCATTGCGGACTAGGCATTTTATCGCTAACCATACTCGTTAACTTGTTATTTTGTTAGGTACAATATTTCTTAAATATTTATGATTTGTTAGTAGTTTGAAATCATCATCAGGTTAAATATTTATTTTCAACAAACGGTACAAAATTATATTGTTTTCTATCGGATCAATAAAATTTTCACAAATATTTCAATAATGTCATCGTCACTATTCATATTTAAGCAGCTTAACTGTTAAACAAAACTAACTTACAGTTAAACAAAATTAATTTACTTTACAAATGACCAAAAAACTGATAACTTTATCACTTGTTACACGTTATAAACAATTCCTGACAGACACATTTGAGAATGCGAGATATCTCGTCATCCATCTGCAGTGTAAGATAGGAAACCCGTTTATCGAGTAATCACAACAATATTTCTGCACGTAAGTATAACGTGTACATATATACATAATTTACAATTGACAAAGAAAGTTATTATACCTTTAACACATTCACGAAGATACGTAGTACCTGTGGTATAAATATAGTTGTCTCATTAGGCGACTTGTACGACCTATGGTTCAAATGGAACTAATCAATGTGTATCGGTCTTTCTGGTAATAACGGGTTAATGTGAATGAAGTCTAACCATTTACTTGAATTTGAATAAGTACTATTCAAATATTCGTATTAATTCATACTATTTATACTAATTAACTATCTTAACTATTGAGTTCTAATTTAGTAAGAATAGTACTGAGACCGAATTCGAAACCCGGCTTAATATCCTTCTTCGATCTGACACTACAACACGAACATATAATAATTTGTTTTATTTTATTTTATTAGTATACGTACTTCTTAACCAGTTAACTGCGTTCGAGGTGTATACACGTCAATCCAAATCTCTATTGTGATACGATTGACGTGTATACTCGTCGTGTATTAAAATTTCAATAAAATGTGATAAGAATATTATTTGGCGGTATGCTGCCTTTTTTATTACCAATACAACTGCTATGTATTTTTTGTCATCTTTTCAAGAATGAATTTTTGTAAATGAATGAGTTTTTCGTAAAATTTTTAATAGGATCATTTGCCCTACGTTCGACGTGTATACACTCGTCATTGCTCGATTTAAATTCTGTAATGTATGAGGGATTTTTAAAACTAAATTCCGCAGTTAAAGGGTTAAATGCATAAATATACATTTGACTATTCTCATCAATCTTGATCAACCTGTTCTTAGAATAAGAAGTAGTAAAAGCTTAAAGAAAAACAAGTTAGAATAAGAAATAGAAAATAGTAGCACCGCTCGATAAATAAAAATAAAAATAACGGGACCGTTCGATGACGCTGGATAGAAAGATACGAATTACAGTGTCGCCGTGAACGTGTTAGAGCAGTAAACTGACAAGTTTCTTAAAAATCACACACCTAGTGACACGAATGAAGGATTGTCAGCTACACCGGTCTTTCCTCTCGGTTCCCCCACGAAAGACGAAGGCGAGGTCCCTCGAGTCGAATCGCTGGAACATCGTGAACGGCTGAAAGAAGGAGGAAAAACGAGGAGGAGCGACACGCTCCGCCGAGCGGAAATTCGCTATATTGCCTGGAGCTCTCGTAGACGATATATAATTGCGGAACTCCGCGAGATTTTCGGCTCGAAATACGCCGGTGCTCGAATGGGACGCAAAACGAGGAAAATCTCGACGTTACGTACGTTCGTACGTTTCGTCGTTGCGCAACGACGAAGGATCGTCATCGAGTGTCCCGCTACCGGGAAGAAGAATCGACGAGAGTTTCTTCGATCCGACGGCAGAACATCGCCACGGAATTCTTCCTTTACGAACGTAACGTGTAAACGAGCGTGGTGGATTTGTGGTAGGTACAGGACTTTTACGAGAAGTAGGTACATAAGTACATACCCCAGCGTGGTGGTCCTGCGAGCGGAGCTAAGATGGAAATCCCGAGTGCTGGTTGGCTGCTGCAGGCCCCGCCTTTCATCCTTGCCCGGGACTATGTCTTACATCGCGATGTTTAAGTAAGATAGGTACACGGTTACACCGAATCGTTGGACTCCATAACAAAAGCTCGCCCCCCTAGCTGCCAGGAGCTGGATATACCTACAGGTAGATACGCGCGAGTTTAACGTAAGCGTTTTATGTAAGCCGTGGATGATATACGTTTGCGTAGTGCTATGTAATTCGCCGACGTGTCTCCTGTAAAGTTTATAACGCGAGTTCGTATATGGCAGGGCTACGTGACCAAGAATCAAAACGTATCGAGCCGGCGAGAGACATTGACATATTTTTATTACCCTTCTGGTCGCGGTGGACTTGAAAAGAGAATCTCGCGGTCGTGTTATGCGCAAAAAGAGAGGAGGAAAGTGCGTGGACGAGAAGAGAAAGAGATAGAGGAGGAAGAAAATGTATGTGCACGTTACCTACGTATGCGCTACACCTCTAACCAATCTCGTCATCTCGCGGTGCGTCTCGTTTCCTCTCTACGGAGAACACAATCGGACAGGACGTAGCTGTATTCTGGATTGTGAATGTTGACTCGGAGTATATTTGTCTAGCAATGGAGGAGCGTTGGTAGACGGAGGCAGGAATAGTGGTGGTGGTGGTGGTGGTGGTG
>JAIFRP010004409.1:225953-243254 GCA_032403825.1 Odynerus spinipes
GAGAGAGCAAGGGACGAACATCGAGCAAGCTTATATGTAGATGCATTCGACTTTTTCGCTCCTATTATAGAGTGTTTATAATTCGTGCTTAGTAGTTACCATAGAGGTATTGAAAACAATGAGATTGGTGTTTGTTATACGCCAAGATAAGTCGTTGTACACTACGTTCTCGCTCTTTTCAGTTACTCACCTCTCATTCTGTACGGATGTACCTCCAAAGACTAAATATATTTATATAATTTGTAAAATGTACCTAGTCTAATTACTACTATCCGAGAACCAACAATGTCATCACACCCAATACACGACAGCCCCGTTCGAAGAATCGTAGAAAAATTGGCCGAACGTTGCTGTCCTTTTCCCCTAATTCGTAGGTGGCAAGAAAAAAAGCGTTTTCTCGTTCTCACAACCAACTCAGAATTGGGGTTCTCGTTCCGCCTTTAACGCCCAGATCCGTGGGGATCTAATTATCAGTTTCGGAACTTTCGAAATTAATAAAACTCTGAGTCTGCCCTTCTAACTGATCTCCTAGCCTCTCTCTCTCTCTCTCTCCCTCTCTCTCTATCTATCTATCTATCTACCTATCTTTCTCCCGCTCTTGTTATATTACTCTTCCAAGTAAAATCCGAGTTCTTTGGGGCTTGGAAAGACGAAAGAGGGAAGATGAGAGAAAGGTGCTATGGAGCGGACGCGGACTGGGGGAGCCTCGAGGAAAAGGGAGGAAGATCGTGTCGTAGTAGGGAGAAGAGAGGGCAAAGAGGCGGTTTCGAAAGTCTCGAGAAGATAGCTCCGGAGTTTCTCCGGAAAAGAGAGCCTTTGCCAGGAAAGAGCGGGTAGTCGGCTAGATTCTGAATTTACCAGTCTAATGCGACTGAAACTCTAACCTCGAACTCTTCTGGAAAACTTTCCGAGGTGAGCTTGCCTTAGACTTCCAAACTCTTGTTTCACGTTTTACCTTCGTTTCCGTCTCTCTCTCTCTCTCTCTCTCTTTCTCTCTGCCTCTCTACCTCTACTTCTTCTTTTCTTTTCACTTCTCCGCTGTCTCGTTACTTCGTATTCACCACCGATATAATTTCCAATAGCTGTTATCTTGTTATAGAATAAAAATTTCTATCATCGTCATGGATGGTATACCTACATGTAGGGCGGGTTTAGGACCAAGTAAAGACGAGATGGTTTAGCTTTAGAATTTATTAAAAAATCTCAAACTTATACGTTTAGTTGCCTCTTCGCTGGATCACGCCCAACTGACTGACTAACAAAATCGCTTCTCGCTACTTGATACCGATGCCGATAGTGTTCTATATAAACTTAAACACATATACACGTTCCTACACACTGATGTCCTATATGTAACCTTACATACACATGTTTGTACTGGAATCATCAAGGGGGAGGAGGACATTACGAGTTTAGGGGCTTCAATTTATGACTTAATGTGTTAACATCGAATAAATATTAAGCATCGTTGTTTTTATTTTCTTGATCATAATTTTACTTAAAATTTTGAAAGGTCCCACAAATAGTAATCGTCTCGGGCCTCGCATTTTTCCGAATTTCTTTGTATATGTACGTACATACATATATGTTCCCTTTGGTATCACCTTCTTTAACTGCTCCCGATGTCTATGTTTCCACAAAAAATGCGAAAGGTTTTTCTACAAGAAGGCAACTGCTTAGGTTAGCACGAATCGTTTTCAGGAACATTTCGTACGATCGGGGAACGATGTAACGCTTCTGTAGCAATGACGTTGAGGGTCCTCGAGCAACCACGTGGGACGTCCGGCTCCTTCCGTTCTCGACGCACTTTGGGTCGCGTACGACACGCTCGTGCGCGCACCGTATCAAAGCGTACTCGTCGAGTGTCCTAGAAGTAATTCGATGTCACACCAAGCTGCGGTTTTACATCAAAACTCGAGTGGCCCTACGATACCGCTTTTCGAAGCTTTATATAATCTAACGATCCCGTACGAGTTCGAACGTTTTATCCTATTTACTCGAGAACGAGCAAACTTTCGTGGGCTTAATTGTTTCGATAAAACTGACCTTAAAACGGTCAGCCGGCGGCCGCCGTCGTCGTCGTCGTCGTAACCGTACTTAAACCGGATAAAATACACCACGATGGAATATCTTGTATATCTTGCGGTTTCGTATGACCCCCATAAGACGATCGTGTGTAAAACCACGAACGTGGACCGAGCCTAATGATTCTACGCTTCCCGTCAAATGAATACTAATGTGCGAAGCCACAGAGCGGACCCTCTCTCTCTCTCTCTCTCTCTCGACGAGGCTCCTCCCTAATACGATGCTGCCCGTGGATCGTGCGTATAACCTACTGTCTATACCGATCGTCGCACAAAAACGGGAAACACATAGGTACGGACCAGCTCTCGTCACGATACACTCACCGACGAAACGAGAGGATGGGCACGAAGGGATTAATAAAATTATTCATCGAGTGAGAGGAAGAGCGCGTCGAAGGAAATCGGTCTGCAAATCGTTATTCAAATCCCTCGGTAAATTCGGGACAAACCGAGCAATATGTAGCGTTTAGCCGGCATTATTCGTGACCCCTGATCGCAATGGGACTACCAATGGCAAGGATTGGAGAACAGTCGGGGTGGCTCGAGCGTAGCGCACAATGCCGCTTCAGAATCCCCCCACGCACCCGCTGGTGTGCATTTAACGCGGCCGACTCCCTCTCTCTCTCTCTCTCTCTCGTTTGCTCGTTCGCTCTCTCGATCATTCACTCGCTCAGTCCCTCTCTCTTCGCCCCTCGAGAAGAAGTGGGGTGCTAAGCCTCCCTGTCGCTCAGGATTACCAGCTCTGATTTGCTCCTACGGATATCTCGCGCGCTCGCACCCGCGGAGTCTCTCGATTCTACGTTTGCTAGTGGAAAAGTATTGCCACTGGATCCACCCTCTTTTCTCCTTCGTGCCTCGGGCTTTACGAGCTGTTTCTTTAATTCTTCATACTAGGGTTGTTCGGTCCTGTCTCTCTATCTTTTTTTTTGTTTCTATAGCGGGGATAGTCCTCCGGGGTTGTTCCGAACAACCGCAATTCTTTCCTCTACGGAAAAGATGCATCCTATATGAACATCAGCGGCACTAATTTTGCTTCAGATACGTGGCATAAAAAGGATGCTTTTGAAACTGATTACGTACATAAAAAAAATTATTTTCGGAAATTCACGTGCGCATAAAGATTGATCCCAGTTTTACAATATCGGACCATAGCGGAAATGATTCTCCTATGCGAGACTTTGTAAGTGGCGCGATAATCTCGCATTGTGTTCCTTTTGTTTTTGAGGACCCGCCGATAATGTCGTCATGAATTTTAATTCATCGCCGCTTGAAGTGTTCATGAATTTTAATTTGCCTCTTTTTGTCGCGCCTCTCTCTCTCTCTCTCTCTCTCTCTCTCTCTCTTTCTCACCCTCTTCTCTCTTTTTTCGTTGTCAGCAGAGAGACAGAAAACTTTAGGGTTAAAAGAAATAAATGAAAAGTGAGATGGCATCCTCGTGCGCGTTCAACGTTCGCGCCATTCTGACCTCGCATGATTTAACGTGGGCACTGTACACGAGACTCAACTTTTTCACCTTTTACGGAGTCTTTAGAACTCCTATAGTCTTCGACGCGTGCGCACGCGCAGGCGCGCTCGATACGCCTCGTTGATCGTTAAAAGCGATTCGCCACGTGTCTATCGTTTCTATTATGACTGTTTATCGGGAAAATGAACGAAATTAATGTTTCGGGTGTCATACCTGATCGAACTTAATCCTTTACGGCCAATTATTCTTCTCGACTAATATACCTACGAGTCTTATTTAATTTATACTAGTAAATAGGGAAGAACTTAAATTCAATTTAACATATTTCTACAAAATGACATTTGACGTGTCGTGGGATCTATATAGAAGAGTAGCGATGTCACATGGAAGGTGACATAAGATCACAAAGGGTTAACTGTCAAGCGCAACTTACCGAAGTATGTTGTACCTATGTATAATATTTACATAAAGTTTTCTTATTTGAAGTAGAATTAAATTTGATCCTGTACAATTCAAATCTTTTATTTCGTTTAAAAGTAAATATGTACTACATTGGAACATCGGTGAACACGGAAGATTGTATATAAATAAAAAGACAAATTTTCTTTAACAAACATTTCGTGGTTTGCTGAGCCAGATCGTCGTTGCTTTTTATTTCTATTTTTGTTAGAGGAATGACGAAAGGATAAAACGTTCGCCACGAGCTCGTAGAACAGTGGTGATCGAAGGTAATAAGGAAAAAATCGAGAGTCTCGGCTTGAGAATTTTTAACCGAGCACTAGAGAATCTTACTCGGTCCGAGGTGAACTGCGTGGTTCTCTCCTTGTTAGCACTTAATTAACTACCACCGGCCCAACCAGTCTTCGAGGAAGATGAGACGAGAAATTCCTCTCTCTCTCTCTCTCTCACACACACACACTCTCTCATTCTCATGAGAGACACTTCGAAAACATCAACCGCGTCGCGCGTTTTATTAATAAAGCTCACCTCCGTATTCACCACTTTTTCTTGGAATACCAAGTGAAATATTAATGAAATATTAATGTCGGCGACTACTAGTGCCGCGAGCGAAAACGGAAATCTCTTCTTCGTAGAGAAAAAAGGATGAGAGAGAGAGAGAGAGAGAGGTAGACAGAAAGAGGGACGGGACAAACCAACGACCAAGAGGACAAGGCGTGGAGGCAAAATCAATTAGCACAACGCTCCTCGCTCTCGTCATACTTTTCGGATCGAAACGCGTCTGTCTATCTTCTTTTCCTTATTTTTACTTCTTTTTTTGCGCATCGAGCGTGATCTCCGAGAAATGTTTCTTTGCGAACGGATTACGATGATTCCCATGATCCAAATGATAAATGTGTTGCAACTTGTACACAGGGAGAGTCGATAAAGGCGGACAAAGAACAATATAAGAACCAGCCTCTCAGGCTGGCCGGAGGCTTCCAGCCTTTCAGGCCGGCCGGGGCCTGGACCCCCTGGCGGAAAAGCTTCGCGTTTTCGCATTAGGCACGACCGCAGTAGTGGTCGGCTCGCTATGCTCGCCTCCCTGTTTTTTGGTGGTCATTTAACATATTTTGACAAAATTCGGTTTTTTAAACACTACCTAAAAAAGGAGCATGAACTTTTTTAGACACAACCTTTTTTAGGCACGACCTTCTTTTTATGATATTCTTGTTGAGTACAACCGAATTTTCGATATTTTCAACTCGATTCACGGATAAAATTATTTATTCGTTCGCCATTTTTGATTGTCTAGATAAAAAATGTTGAAAAAATTCAGGTTATTAGTTGTTAGCATTTAACATACTGTTACAAAGTTTGATTTCTTTCCGTCTTATAATTGATTTTTTATGAATTTGTTAATTTTTGAAATACCCACCATTTTGTAATTGAAAGTCTGATCTAACCGAAATTATTAGTGGATCCTTTTTGAGTACGGCTGGATTTTTTATCTAAATTTCAATTCGATTTGTGCAGCCGTTTAGACGCACACACATACATTTAGATCTTATTATGAAACGTAAAGATCCAAAAGGGTTTTTGGATATCTCTAATAGTTTCGGAGATAATCGTGTGTTACACTTTTTGCTCTATCGAGATCATAAGGTACTCTCTGCGATCGTGCCTAAAAAGGAAGAAAAACACCCTCCGATTTAAATTGAAGGTTAGAGCCTCTAAATAAACTAGTTTTCATTTCGAGTATGATTACGATGATTTGTTAATATTTCTTCCTAATAAAATGTTTATTAAATAAAATAAAAGATTCTTAACACATTCTAGACCAGTGACGCAGGGTCTGCGTCATGCAGTATCTAATCTAATCGATGACACATCGTGTACGTAATGTGAATAAATTCCTGTTATCATTTTTAATAGAACGTTTATTAAATAAAATAAAAGATTCTTAAACTCGTGCATGTTACTATTAATATAAAATCAATAAAGTCGTAACCACATTTTTAATCGCAAATATTTGAGATTTTTATTTAACGTTCCTTTTTTTAAAATTGTTCACCAGCAGCACGCGGATACAAATATACATACATATGTACATGCACGTTGGAGAATCTAATGGCTATGCGTTGGTATCTCCCAATCTCCTTTGATCAACGTTTTCAATTATGTAATTACAGTTCGAAACGGAACTCTCGATAACGCTTTATAATCTCGAGCGAAATATCTTTGTCTCCCTTTTGCTCATTCTCGATTCCTTGCTCTTTCGAGAGATGAACGTTTCAAGATAAACACGACGATAGCAAGACGACGTAATATTAGCAAGTGCTCATCGGTTTAATTGCGTGTATATTCTCTTGCGTATAATTAAACGATTCATTATGTATTTACAGTGTTCGAGAGGACGAGAGAGAAAGAAAGAGAGAGAAAGAGAGAGAGAGAGAGAGAGAGAGAGGAGAGAGAGAGGAGCGCCACCGTTAGTTAGCCAGCTCGCAGGTGGAAGGAGACTCGCGGAGTTTCATGGAACGAAATGGGTTGGGCCCGAAGTAGGTAGGTATTACGTGCGTTGGCGTGAAAAAAAGACTAGATGCTTTTCTCGCGAAGGTGCGAAGTGATCGGGATAGGCAACGGCGGTTGCTTTTATAGCACTCGACTCGTTTTGCAGCATCGCTACCTTTTAACCCATTTGCATCGTAAGGAAGAATGAAAAATAGTGCCCTTATCATTCATTTTTCATTTATTACGTTTAAGTAGAAAAATTTCAAAAAGTAAAGAAATACTTCACGTTTCAGTAATTTGTATCTGTAAGTACAGTACAAGTAAGTACGAGTAAGTACCTGTAACAGTAAGTTGTACCTATGTATGTACATATATCCTATATAAAATACATACAAGTTTGGCGCTCTCTAATACAAAAAATAGAAACAAAAATATAATAAAAATTATGTAAGAAAGAAGAAGTCAGACATTGTTAAATGCACATATTATTGACCAGAACAATTGCGCTTATATGAATGTCCTTGTGCTGACGACTACACGAAAAATGAGCGCATAAACTATACCTACACTCCCGGTGAGAGTGTCCAGAAAAATTGCAAGTATACAACATACGTTAATGACGCAAATTAGCTCGTGTAGTTTCACGAAGAAAAAGAAAATTGCCGAGAGAAAAGAAAAAAAAACAAAAATAGCTCGATCGCGAACGATATTTCTTTATTCTCTCTCTCTTCCTCTCTTTCCGAGTAAGCCGTCCGATAAGAAAAGATCGTCGACTCGTCCTGAAACATAATCTCTCTTTCTCCGACTCTTATCTCGAACCTTGTCCGTTGGTAGAACCGTTTGTATCAACACGCGCCGTGAGACGCAACGATCTGAGATTTATAACGAGCCAAGCTCCGTTACACGTTGTACGCGCATGTAAATATACTTACACGCGTGCTTAACGCGCGGTGGGTTTCGGGCCTCGTCGTAGATATACTGCCTCGCGTTACGTTGCCGAATGTTTAAATTAGCCATTATCACCGGTACCTCTCTACTGGAGAAAGAAAGCATCGTAATAGGATGTATCCCCAATAAAAAGTGGAGTAGCGCTCGATTTCGCTTGGGCGAAGAGAAAACAGTGAGAGAGAGAGAGAGAGGGGGGGCAGAGGGAGGCAAGATCTAGATCGCGTTTCCGCGGCTCGGGAATGTAATCTGATTTTAGCAAATGCCCGCGAAACGCTTTGTATTAGCCCTGCACATATAGACACGTTCATTCCGCGCGACAGAAGTTTGACGACAAAATATTTGTCGTTCAAACAGCGCCCGGGACCTGAAAGTCCCCCCATGTTACACGTTACGTCGAATCGTATATACCTACATGTATATCATAGCGATTCGCACGATTTCAAGAAAATTTCGGAACTCGACCTAGCGTCTTAGCTTGGAAGCAAATTCTACCAGTTTGATGAAAGAAGAAGAAGAAGAAGAAGAAGAAGAGAAAGAAGAGACGGAGGAAGAGGAGGAGGAGGAGGAAGAGGAAGAGGATGAAGGACGAAGAGACGAGCAAGACGAAGAGACGAGCTTGATACGAAGAACGCGCGGGCCGTATATCGAAGTGGAGTTGCGTAAGAGCCAGATGTGTCCGCGCCTGCGCTTTCCTTTCTTCCTCCAGCATCTCCTCCCCCTCTCCCTCCTCTTCCTCCTCCTCCTCCTCCTCCTCCTGTAACCTCTTCCACTTCGTCCTCCTTCTCTCATAGTCCTTTTCTTAGGCACGTGTCGCCGAGAACGAACGAGCGGTGCACACTTGCCGCTACCTTGGGCACCACGTGTTAACCAGGCTAACCAAGATAATCACTCATTACGAGCGTTTAGCGTGTATGTCAAGCGAGAGGCTCGACGTCGTCGATTGGCGAATACCTACTTCTTCTATTGGACGCGAGTAACTCGCACGACAAATACTATTCTCTCTCTCTCTCTCTCTCTCTCTCTCTCTCTCTCTCTCTCTCCGTTTCTTTTCTTAGCAAGTAATTCATCTCCAAGTTGAATTCCCGGTCCATCGCTTAGCTCCTCGTTCGCTATAGCTTTAACTCGCTCGTTCAACTTGGGTGCATCTTTTAGGCGTGTATCCGCGACGGTCCCGTCGTTTCTCCTCGCGTGTGGCCGCGGAAGGTCGAGTGACGCGGTCCCCGCTCGCGGCTGCGCAAATATTGATCGAGCTGTCGTCGTGACGAAAAATTCCACCGAACGGAGAATACATAGGTATAATGGTGGCCGCGTGCTCGTGAAAGATGGCGGTCACTACTCGTAGGAACGGAGAACACGAGTGATGGTGGGATCGTGCGAAGATCTCCTAACGAATATATTAGCGACGATCGAAACGAGCTAGGTTCACCCTTTGGCAGCTCGCAGGGAGAACAGGTGGTGAGCGCGCAGCTTGTGGCGAGCACGCGTCGAACCACCCCCGTAGTTACGACTTAAGCTCGCCTCCAGAATACTACCTCGTGGAAGGAGAGAAAGAAAAAGAGAGAGTACCGTCCCGTTACAATAGGGGGTCACAGCTGGGTGCCGTGTAAACGCTTACCCTCTCCCCCTCCCCGTCCCTCGTCCCTCTCTCGTCGCAAAGGCCACTCGAAAAGGACACGCAACCCCTGCGGCGAGCGTGAAACACGCGACCGCGAGATTTTCGCGGAGATCCTTCGTCGATTCTTCCTTCGACGGGTATCGAACGACGACTGACCGATGCCGACGACGACGACGACGACGACGACGACAACGATAACGACAATGCCATTGCCGAGTGAGAGCAAACAGCTCGATCGGAAGCATTCGTTTATTAAATTTACTAAACAATTTAGCGATCGTCCCGAACAATGCTGAATATTTCCGTATGTCAACAGAGATAAGCTACAACGTAAACACCGAGCGAAGTCACGTCGTTCCACCACTCGCTTTCGCTCGATCCTCAAATAACGTTTATGGCTTTTTCAAGCCATCCTCCTCATCGATGATGCTGTAAACTCTGTTTCGATCTAATGTTATGAAGTAGCTACGTTACACTTTGCTACCACTCGATACTCTTTGCACTTTCCGGGACTCGTCTTTCGTATACCTATACGCTCGTTTGCGATGTAATCAGTGTGACACCTACTACATATGTTTGTTTGTACTTACATATACGAGACGTTTATTTTGAAAGTAGCCTAAGTCCATTTCTTTAAAAAAAAGGCGAGTTACTATTTATAATAGTTATAATTCTACGTGATCTTTTCATTTTTAAATAATATTCAGCCGATATGTTCAAATTTGGTGAGATTTCATTAACAGAACATTAGCTAGTTAACGGAGTGATAAAAATGTTTGTTCTGAAAGTGATTTAAGCGATTTTCATTGCGATAGATAGTCGACTAATGGATTTTGAACATCTCCTGCCCATTGGATGGAAAAAACGTTTAAAAAATGGTAAAGGTTCACGGAGAAATTACAGTTCAAAGTACTTAAAAAAAATACTATTCGTAATACGAATAATAATACTTTTAACCCAAACCCTTAAATATCAAGACTTAAAGATAAATGTACTTAAGCCACTTTCAATATAAACGGCTTAATATATTTCAAAATCATCTGGTTGATCGGCCTTTGTACTCAAGGTCACACAAAGATCACGGTATTATATTATAGATGTTTCGATTAGTCTTAACCTAAGCTATCGTATCGCGATGACGAAAATATACGGTTCTATTTAATCTTGAAATCTCGAGGAGAATTGACGCAGAGAAAAATTTGTCGTCCGTTATCACATTTGCCCTTTAGAACCGAATATTTCCTTCCTTTGGCATTTTTTTCTATGATAAAAAATAAGCGAGATATTTAAGATGCTCGAATTAGATGAAACTCTCTGTATATTATATGTATGTACATATGTTACATTGTATATGTTTAAGCTGCTTATCGGGCTAGGCAATGGGTACCTACGTATATTGACTTAATAAAAAGTGTTTGCCGTCCTATAAATGTCATTATGTCGTTCTGTAAATTCCCTCAAAAATCCGATCGTCTGTTGCCCGCCAATGAATTCTAGTCGTCGAATAAATATGTAGAAAAACTGTCGTCGCTCTTCGTTAACTGTCGATGTCGTCGAGTAGAGAGGACTCGCGGTTTTGACGCAAGAGCGAGCGAGACTTTAAATAGGTACTTACAAATAAAGAATTGTGACTCGCGAGTTTGATGACTAAACGTCAAAATCTTCTGCCGTAGAATCGAGATGATTTACTTAAATTTGCAACTTGAAATTTGGTTTGAACTATAAGATTTAGTACCAGTAATTTTTCTTTCATAAATAAACTTACAATTTATCAATCAAGCACAAAGATATTGACATATCAGGTATATTTTATTTTCACTTTATGAACAGGAATAATTGGATCTGCTTTAAGAATAAGTTCTTAAATTATTTTAATTATCGTTATTTTTAATTATATAATATTATTATTATTAATCATTTCTGATATTATTCGATTACAACTTAGAACACCCGATAAATTAATTGGCAATGATCAAATTTATAATACTATTGTTACATCTCGTGCATTTATCATAATTTTTTTTCATAGTCGTAGCTTTTATAATTGGAGGTATTGGAAATTGATTAATTCCCCTAATATTATCGGGTACAGATATAGCTTTTCCTTGTATAAATAATATAAGATTTTGGTTATTCCCTCCTTTTCTTTTTTTTTTTAGTAAGAAATGTCAAGAAGGAAAGGTCAGGAACTAGAACTGGATGAACTTTATACCCTCCTTTATCTTCACTTACTGGTCATAGTCCATATCATCTGTAGATTTAGAAATTTTTTCTCTTCATATTGTTGGAATTTCTTTTATTATAGGATCAATTAATTTTATTGTTAAATTTATATCCCTCTTTTTTCTTGCTGTGTAATTATTATTAAAATTCTTCTTCATCTCTATGTACCTGCTTTAACTGGTGTTATTATTATACTCTTAACTGACCGAAACTGACAATTTCCTTTTTTGACCTAACAGAAGCTGGAAATCCTATTCTTTATCAACATTTATTTGAATTTTTTGATACAACAACGTTAATGATATTAGCATCGTACCGCCCATAAATCAAACATTTAGTGATCGCAAGCGCGTCATAATATCGGCCATGTGCGTTCGTTCTTCTCTCGTCGTCGTACCGAGCAAGACACGAGTCTCCGTGCAACAACGACCCCGACCGATCGAACATTTCCGAAGAGTAATAACAAGCTTTTCGTGGAACTCGCGAAGAACGTCTTTGTCGAAAGAAAACTATTTTCGGAATAACGTAGATACGTAGATCGGCGAGACCGAGTCCACCGGCGGCTGAACCCAGACTCGCTAATTATGGTAATTGTAACGTGAAGACGTTGTCGAAAACAAATTGCGGGCGACTCTGTCCGTCGGCGGTAAAAATATAAAAATAGAAGAAATCGTAGCCCGTAGAAATCCTAATTCAAACTATACCAAGTCTCACGATAATCTCTCGAGCGAGACTCACTCGTCCTTTTCCACTAGTCTTCTCCTCTCTCTACTCTCTACCTTTTCCCCTTCCACTTTCATCCTGCGATTTGCTTTCCCACAACGGCAAAGTGTCTACTTAAAAAGCAATCGTCTCTGAGAACGAAGAAATTAATCGCGAAACGGTACTAGCCGATGTAAACTAGCTTTCGATGATACTTGTAGGGTGCCCGATATATTACGTAGCAATTCCCTGAGGCGGTCTATCTATCCTTTCCCTTTTATGAACCCTTACCCCTCAATCCTACACGTGAATCTCGTTCATTAATGATTTCCCACATGCATTGCAGCCGTGCGACGAACATTCGCTCTTTGCATTCTTCCTCGTCATCGACTCATCGATTTGTGGGCTCTTTGATTCTTTTAAGAATTCGTTTATGTTAAAATGTGGACGTATTATTCGAGTACTATGTGATTATAAAATATTAATATACAGACTGGCGCAAACGAAATGAACTGGTATACAAAATTCATAACTTTTATAATTTACTTTTTTTTACTTCTTTCAGACCTTGTAAAAGAAATTAGTGCTTCGTAAATAGCTTTAAAATATGTTCGTAAATTGATCTTTATAATTCTACGTCGAAATACATTGATAATTTTTACATAAAATATTTTCAAATATTTAACAACAACATGTTACATAAATATGGTCCCAGAGATGACTTATTACAAAGTTGTAATAGGAATAAATACGATGACGGCGGTTCGTGGCTTAAAATCAAGGAGGTACTGTATCTTCTAAAATATATACATACATATACATGCACACCGTAAACACAATGTATACGTATTTGGATAAAATATCAGAATTATGGTAAAAATTAAAAAAAAAATTAAACTCAAACAAATATTGCTTATTACCGAGAAAATTATACAGTGGAATTTCTTAATTTACAAATAACATATTTATTGAAAATTGAGAGCGCTGCAGTTCCGCAGTTACCTATACACGAGTCGCCTCTGATAATTATACTACAATTATTACAATAGATATAACACATGATGGTAAACGGTGGATAAAAAAAATTCCATTGATTTATCTCCAACCCATGAAAATTAGGCCAAACTTGTCCACCATTTCCCATGTCTCCTCGTTCGCTCGAGTTGCGTCTTTTGCAGCGATTGTGGGAAGGAAGAAGAAGTAAGGAAGGAAAGAGTGGAGGGTGATGGCAGAGAGGAGAAAAAGCAGGAGAAGACACGCGGCCGAAGGGCACGCGGCCACCGTGCGCGATGCACGGAATGTTTTGACATGGGGTGGGTACACGTGGCGCATAGCTGTTTGTAAAACATCGGCCGCTCCTTTATCGCGCCGATATTAACCGGCCGTCAGCCACGTGAACTCGGTACGTAGCCCGCATTGTTCGTATTGTTATCGCTCGAGATGCGTGGAGAAGTGAGGCAGCGATAGGGCATTGTGCCTCGGTGTCTCGAAATGAGTGAACGCTACCCAAGAGAGAGAGAGGGAGAGAGAGAGAGAGAGAGAGAGAGGAGGCGCCAGCCGTGATTTTGATTCTACGCACACGATAATCTAATTGAAATTAATACGGATGCTGCGACTTTTTCGAAACCGCAGCATCACGCTCCCTATCTTTTTTCTCCTTCTCCTTCTTCTCTCTCTTCCTCTCTCTCTCTCTCTCTTTCTCTCTTTCTGTCATTATTATTCAGGAAAATCTCTTCTTATCGAGTCTCACAGAGAGAGAGGGAGGGAGACGTTGACTCAGCAGATCGGTCACGGGTGACGAGCCGGTATAATCGTTTTCTCGTTTCATCGATTTCACGCAAGGTTAACGTCTACGGTCTCCTTCGAGATTATCCGCACGTATCCCTTTACGACAAATTGAAACGTATGAAAATGTCAAAACATGCATGTTTATATTTCACTTAGAAATTACACGAATAATAATTTACGATGGATATGTAATAATCGAATCACGAAGAGAAAAATAATCATTAATTTCTGCGCCAATCGAAAAACGCAAGCTTTTCGTTAGCCATACATTAATTCTCGGAACCTGCTGGTAACGTTCCGTCGAAAGGAGACACGAACGAAAGTTATTAAAATTTATTTATGGTTGACAAAAATTCTAGTTCCTAAATCCTAGAATTCTAAATTTTAGTAACTTTCTAGTAACCTTCAACAGAAAGGACACGCGAACGAAAGTTACTAAAATTTATTTAGCCGACGAAAAGCTTGCGTTTTCCAATTTACAGAGAAATTCTAATAATTATTTTCAATGATTTGTTATTTCTTCCATCATTATTCAATTATTACGTATTCATCGTAAATTATAATTTACGATGCGTTTCACGAAGACGAGGAGTATACGAAGAGTAACCGATTCTAATACCCGTGGAAGACCGCATGATCACCGTATCGTTTGTTGTTTGCCCAACGAAAGTAACAACGGCATAGCTAGCTGGTGGCGAAGGTGTCGCGAATCGTCGCGCGGAATAAAACGAAGAAACGTGACGGGTACAATGTCCGTATTGTTTGTGCAACGAAAGTTGTAACTCGCGCCTGTTTACACCTAGCAAATAAGCAAACAAGAAATTCCCGCCGCGAACCTCCGTGCATCGACTTTACTCGGAAGGCTCTCTCGGTACGGCGATTAGAGCCGATGAAAAATGTGAGCGAGATTATGATCGGCTTCTCCCCTCCACTCTGGCAAACCCCCTTCCTTTCTTTTTTTATCTATTTCGACAAAACTAGCAGCGCTGGCACTTTCGAAAATAAACGTCAAGGACTTTTCAAACACGTTGCCGCGAAGGGAAGATTTAAAGATCGCGATCCGTCGAAAAGTAAAGACCTTGGTATCGACATTCGCTTTTCCGTTCGTATAGGTACCTACCTATAACAAATGGTGTAGCAGCGTTGCTCAAATAACGTCAGGATCGATTGTTTGCATATCATACGTCGTCGATAGAATACCCCAATAAACTCTACGATCGCAACAGTTTCGCGCGTTATTAAAGAACGTCGATAAAGAGCCCGCGGACCGAGAAAAACTTGAAAGCGTATGTTTACGGTCGACGGGGTCGACAAACTCGGGGAATTTTCCACGGACTAGAATAAAACTTTCGTTCGCACGGGGACAATTATTTGCTTGGTTTCCACTTACGCGATGGCGTTTAGTCCATTATCGGCCGAAGGCTGGGACCGATAAAAGATCGATAACGTCAAATGCGAATATTTATAACTGGCGCATTAAGTTTCTTAAAAACAGGAGCTAAGAGACAATAAGGTTTATAGATAGGTCAGTTTTTTGGATACTATTACGATAATTTTCAAGAAAACGGGAGGGCTGCAAAGATATAAATAAAAAGGTATAATGTCGAGTAATGTTGTGTTACTGATCGAGTAAAGGGTAAGAAATATTGGTATATGAAACAATGAAGGAGTTTGAAGTAAAGAACAAATGAAGATCAGCCGAGCCGAAATATGCGCGTGAAGGACATCAAGCTACCTAGTCAGTCGCCAGCCAGACATTATACAGATCGGTTGTGTCTAACTTCATATTGTAAATATAAATACATATATACTTCTTACTAGTATACGTGGTATTCTTTTTCTTTCGCATTTTATCACTATATGGAATTAACAAGAAATATAGAATAGTTGTTAAACACTTATAAAAACTTTTTTTTTCAAATTTTCAATTTATTTCTACATGGATTAAGAATGGAGTCTAATTTATGAAATTTGTTTTAAACTATTTTAAACATATTAATAAATTGCAAGGACAGTGATACACAGTTATTACAGAAAATATTAAATACAGCTATGCGAATAATTTTAAAATGTAAAAGAAATACACCAGAGAGGGGGGGGCGGGAGGAGGAGAGAGAGAGAAGAGCATTAATGTTTGAGAATGTAAATAAAGAATAAATAAAATACAAGGTATACATGTTTTTATATCAATTGCTCCAGCCTTAGAAAAAACATTCACATACAAAAAGTTGAACATGATTATGAAAGGTACCAGAGATAAGGATGATGTTCAGTTAAAATGTAAAAAAACAACTACAGCATAAAAAGATATCTTTCATAAAGAGATTCAATGATACAGTGCACTGCCTGAAAAAATTAAATAATCAAACAAACTCAAAAAGTTGAAAAGGAAAATGGTATTGAAAAATAAATAAAGAGAATAAGTTACGAAACATCGGTGTGCAATGATTATGTGAGTCTGCGTAATCTTTATGTTTGTTAAACTGTAGAAACTAATATTAACGTTGCTGTTTATTAAGATAAATTTATTTATATGTACGAGGTAACAAACAGAAACCAGGATCTTCGGTATAGAAAATATAACAAGAGGAACTTGAAACCAACAAATATTTTTGCAGAATATTCTTCCAACACATCTTATCTCTTTCACACTTTCCGTCGACTAACTCAGCTCATTCACTCGTTGGCACACACGCGTTAGACTCACTCGTACCACCCACAAAGAACAACATTACTAGAATTACATTTAATATTTTCCAACAAATGTTAAAGCAATGCCTATAATTATGTATTTTATATAATATAAGGACATACAAATTGTGAAAGACGATTATTATGATACAAGTTAGAAAGAAGGATGAAACGAGGGAAGTGTGCAAGGAAAAAAAAGCTGAACACAAAACACAAGTCCTTAATTAAAAATGCCTATTATTATTTCTGCATTTCTCTCTCGGTGACTGGCAAGCGACTGACTGTCCTGGTGAGCTCGATATTAGTGCATCTCCTATAATTTTACAATTAATATGTGATCTTAAACTAGGACACGCCGTGTCAATAACACTCCGTGATCCTATCCTTAAAATTATTTACATTACAATTCTTACAATAAGTTTACTTAATACATAGGTATATTTTATATTTTTGTATAGTACATCTGTTACCGGCAAAGTATATATGTAATTCCGGCATTCTATAGAAAACCTAGGTATTCCATAGAGTGACTAACGATTCCAGGTAATGTATGAAATATATTATATACATTTCCTAGACATTATATAAAATGCCCAGACACAACCCAGGCAACGTGTGAATTTTTTTAGATTTAACTATTTTTATATAGTTCACCTAGCCATTTTTATAGAATGCCTCGGTTATGCTTAAGTTGTGTCTGGGTTGCGTCTAAATTGTATCTGGGCATTTTATATAATGCCTAGAAAATTAATTTATTTCATACAATGCCTGATGGTTTTAAAAATTATATACATACAATACCTAGGAATTCTATACAATGCCGGATTATATACTTT
>JAIFRP010004409.1:322538-339549 GCA_032403825.1 Odynerus spinipes
AAAAAAAAAAAAAATGTTTTGCTTTATATAGTCCGACATTTAAATTTCGTTAAATGCGCACCATTTTTATGCACATCCAGTACACTGAAACATCGCGAAACTGCATTGTTATAGAACGACGTTGATTTTGCATCGTTGATTTTGACGTTGATTTTTGCAGTGTAAGATCTCGGTCGATAAATAAAAATCTGTCATTGTACAGATTATGATACCTTCTCTTTTTTCATGAAAGTTGAAATTATTTTCGTATCTATAAACGCCAAAGTTTTCGATCTTCCGCCATTCCTAGAATTTTTAGCTTACGCTCTATACTTTTTTGTTTTTTACATAGAGGAAAATCGTCACAAGACACCTTGGTAGTGTCAGATTCTTACCCACTAAATCTCTCCATGCTTGGCTTCGACCTAGTGTCAAACGGTCATCTCCTGGAATTACCATTAGGCATGTCTTACGAGAGAGAAATCACTTACGGAGTTTGCTGAGTGATATCACCACTGACTACAATGTAGTCAGTGATATCAACTCCGACTAACTTCACCTGAAGGATGCTAGTGCTACAGGGGGGAATGGAAGCCTCTTCGCACTCCGCTGGGGCGGCTGCGTCTTACAATTGGAACGCCTCGCATCCCCGTAACTTTCGTTCTGTACTAATAATGTCGTATTTACATCCTCTTTATGTATGTTACAAGGGAGGGAATTACGATTTCGTATCGAGGTACGAAAGTTTGATTTAAATATCTTTCGTAGGTAATCCACAGTTTCTGCCACTATCGATAATAGGGATATTCCGAATACTAAAAAATCTGGTAATTATTTACAAAGCTGACGACCTCACCGATTTTGATGATTTTGAAATATGTTGTCAAGGTCGATATTCTGAACAACTTTTTTTAATACATGTAACCGCCGCTCGGCCTTAGTTTTCAAGATATTTGCAAACATACTTTGGAAATTTCTTACTTTGATTTTAACCCCTTGCCGTAAAATTTCGGGCCAAAGTGACACACGGAAATGCTCGAGTAACTAAACAAACGATATTTTGTGGCTACCCATGAAGTAGCAGTACACTCATTTGTTTCATACTGTAGGCATTTAAAGTCCGCGCGTATATATTGGTTGGCTCGGTGAGTGCATTGACCACGCGTTATACTTCCGCCGCTCTTGGCGGCGCCAATGTGGTGACCTGCGAGCCGATATATTGGATTAATCCTTTAGAATTCGAACGGTCGTAACTAAGAGCGAGTGAGAGCGAAAGACGCGGCAATTGTAATACGCCAAGATTTAATAAATAGACTTTGAGATAATTAAGGCTTTCATAATCTTTTCCATGGATACGCCCCATAATACGATGTTATTCTTGTGGAATATAAATAGACTTGAACTGAAAACTTCTAAACAATAATTTTATTTGTTCTTTCTTTTATATACATATTTTTGAATAATTATATAGACTTAATTAATTTAAAACGAAAGTGTTTATGCCACGAGATTCAGAATATTTCCAAATCAAGTGTGTGTTTTTGTTCTTCCTTCCCATCTCATGATGCGTTCAATTTATCATTTGTATTTTCTTAACTACTTTTATTTTCTATAATTAATCTTCTCACGCGTTTCTTTAGTAGCACAATCACATCACTGTCAGACTCTTTGTCATTTCTTGCATTATCAATTCTTTCAATACCTAACATTTGAACATCTTCGCTATTTTCGCTTTTACATGAACTACTGACACTTTTTAACCGACTTCGAAAAGGAGGAGGTTACTCAATTCGACAGTGAGCGATGTCCCTTTTTTGTATGTTCGCGCACCATTCCTAGACGGATGGACCGATCGGGATGAAACTTTTTCCACCCAATGGGTTTTGGTCTCCCATTGGTCCCGTTTATCAACAAATTTCGATACCTCAATTGTTTACAAACTTATTGCAAAATTATAGATTTTTTATATGTCCGGGCAATACTTTTGGACGGATGAACCGATCGAGATGAAATTTTTTTGAAGTGATAGGTTTTAGTTTCCCATTGATTCCGTTCCCAACAAATTTTTCAATACGTTTATTGTTTGCAAAGTTATTGCAACATTACCGATTGTTTGTATGTTCGGGCAGTACTTCGACGCGGATGCACTGATTCCATTGAAACCTTTTGCATCTTGTACCCACGGGTCTTCCATTGGTCTCATTCCCAATACATTTTTTGATACCTCCATTGTTAACGAAGTTATTGCAAAATTAGTGCGAGGTGCAATATGGTCCCGATTGTTTATCGTATCTTTTGGAAGGAATGGGCCGATTTGTCGGAACGAAAACTCTTCTACTTGTCGTGCACGTTGTTTACGTAATGACATTTTGCAGAAATGCTCGATTGTCGCTTTATTTATATTGTTATTGCATAATTATTTGTTTATTCGGCCGTAACTAAGTAACGGGTGCACGTATCGGAATGAATTGTTTTCCGTCTTGCCACGGGTGTTCTCTAAATAGTAGCGCCTATGGTAGTTTTCCATTTGTTACTATATTTGCATTGTTTATTGAATAATTGTTTATTAGGTCATTTCTAAGCAACGGATAGGTACGTTTGTTGGAGTCAAATCGTTTAAATCTTGTCGCAGATGTTGCATATTTTTTAGTCACGTTCTTATTGCATAATCATTTGTTTATTCGGTCATTTCTAAGCAATGGGACCATTTATGGGAATCAAACCTTTTCAGTCTTGTCACGAATGCTTTTTAGATTGCAACATTATGGACAAAATTGGTAATTGCCAAGAAAACACCCCCGCTCCCGGAGAAGGGTGGGGGTAGTCTTATTTTGTAGAGAGGGGTTCATGGATAAAGAATGTGATTGTATTAAAATTGCGATTTTCAAACCTCATCCTGGTGATAAATGTTAAGAATAACTCTCCCCCTTCCTTGGAGTATACACGTATACATGAGTGTATACGTAATGAGGACTGATCATGAAATGAAAATTGATGTTTTATTTCTACACAAACCAGTGTTTGCGTCTGGGTTGCGCCTGGGTTTTAATACTACCATATTTTTTTCTACTACGGTGACCGCCAAATAAAACATGTTTTATGTTCAGGAAACCTCCCTCTACAAAATAAACTCCGCTCACTTCTGAGGGGGCGGGGGAGGGGCGTGTTTTCTTGACACTTACCAACAAATTTCGAATTCTTGCTATTTTACTTTGTTGTTGTAAATAATTAAAGTTGTAAAATTGAAAAGATGTTGAAAGATTATAGTTAACAGAATGTTTCTTGTAAGTGGTAGTACACTAAAAGAGTGAAATAAAAAAGTTGTTTCGAAAAAAATAGAAACCGACTTCGAAAATGGAGCGTAAAAAAGCGCTAAATGATACTAAAAAAATTGCAACCTTTTCGAAAGGCGGCACAAAATGTTCCTGCACACTTATTTTCACGACACAAGGATGAGTGCATTCACTCTTAATTTTTACAGTCACTCTATAACCCTGAAATCCGAACAAGCCAGCTGCCTCTTAAGCAGAATGTGCTGTTAATTTTGTGCCGCCTTCGAAAAGGTTGCCATTTTTTGAGTATCATTTTAATTTACAAACTAAAATTATTTTATACTTTTTAGCACTTTTTTACGCTCCATTTTCGAAGTCGGTTTCTATTTTTGTCGAAAAAATTTTTTTTATAACTTCTCTTCTTCTCTTAATCATCGTTGAGGGTTGAGAAAATAAAAACTGGTCAATAATGTTATACTTTTGCTTGTAGCGTAGACCGTAAGAATCGTGACTAAATAGCGTAACATAATGGCGTGAACTAAACTATGATTTGAAAAAATGTCTTTCTTCGGCTCCCTTAGGGCCTAAATTTGCTTAGGTATTAACCGTTATCTCCACCTTAAAAATATCTATTAATTAGTATACGGCTCGCATTGGAACAAAGAGTCCAACTCGCATTGTTTGACCCGAGATTGTGATCACGAACCCGACTCGTGATATTCATGTTTAACATGAGATCAAAGGATCACGAGTATCACTCGTAATGTTCATGTTTATCCCGCATTTGATTCAACGAGTCTGACTCGTGATATTCATGTTTGGTCCAAAATTGTTATCACGAGTCAGACTCGTCAAAATACGGCAAGGAGTTAAAATTGGGTCAAATCTGGGTTATATCATAACCAATAATTAGCCCAAGACACAATCCAGATTCGACCCAATCTTAAAATCAAAGTAAGAAATTTCCAAAGTATTTTTGCAAATATCTTGGAAACTAAAGCTGAGTTGAAAAAGTTGTTCAAAATATTGACCTTGACAACATATTTCAATATCATTGAAATAGGTGAAGTCGTCAGCTTTGTAAATAATTACCAAAAATCTGTATTCGCGAATACGAATAGTACCTATGACCTGGATTCTGACAAGCGATCTGTGAACTTCATCAAAAGCATTTTCGTGCCATTTTCGGTCTGGTATATGAGTAATTATTTCTACAAATTATTATTCATTAGCGTATTAAATAATTTCATATGTTGATTGATAAGACATACATAAGTTTATAATAAGTATTATCATTTATTTTTATTAGAACATTAATAAAAAATCAATATTTTGTAATAAATCATTTTTGTTAATATTTTGTAAACTTTTTCTTTTATTTTTGAGTCTCATCTAATATGGAGACCTTCCGACATTGGGATCACCGATTTTGTTTAAATTTTGCAGAGTTGTAGTAGACTGTAAATGGAATATATTCTTAAAGTAATATGGTGAACTTCTCAAATATAAGGGAGAAATTTGAAGTCAAAGTTTTGATGGTTCTTTATAAGCTAATGTGTTTAGTGAATCACCGAGCACGAGGCGGCGTAACGGACAGTACCTATGCGTGGCCTGCGAAACCTTATCGTTCAATTTTCAGTATAACCTTTGTTATTTTTTAATATTTTTATGCTATTACTTTTTTCATATATTAAATATTTAAATCTCAGAATAAGAATAAATGGATTTATGCCATTATCAAAATAAACGGCTCATATATGCAGTATCTTTAATAATTAACGTTCATTTTAAATATGAGTCTGAGCGTGTACTGGATAGGGGAGATCAAAATGCGTTGGCGTTTCTTGATGGCTTCTGTCGTGCCAACCTTCCGCTACGGGTGCATGATACAAGCCATAATTCACGCCATTGGTAGCTATCTTCTTCAGTCCTTGTATACTCGACAATAACAAAGCCATCTTAGCAAGAATCAATGCCTTACCGCCGAGAACAGCAAGGAATTGAAAACCCATTGGGACAAGTATCGAGCCCATTAACAATAGGCCCATCATCATGAGAGGCATCACATGATGACGTCGTCGATGACGACGCCTACGTCCTGATAATGACAAGAGGATAAAATAGAAAAGTTAAATGAACGGTCTCTCGATGTTTTCTAAATATTCTTTACCTTCGATGGTACTTTTAATGGGGGATACATCCGTCTCGGTGTCGCTAATGGGCGAAGATAAAGTATCGACTAAATGGTCAACGTCGATTTTCAAAACGTGCGTGCGTAAAACTCCTGTCAATCGATTCAGAACGATCCCCGTCCAACCCGAAGTCGCATCTTCCGTCTCGTTGCGCGTACTTCCGTTTCTGAAAGAAAATGCTAATTTAACGTTTAACATTTCTTTTTGTTTTGTCTTTTTATTAATGCATCATTTTTCAAACGACACTAGATGCTTACTATTTAACGGTTAAGAACGTACTTGGGCATTTCGTTTCGCGACGACGTGTAGTTATTAGTTTGAAATCGTATTAAATCGATTCCATCGATAACCGGTATGACATCTTCGATAAGAAGGGAATCCAAAAAACTGAGAGCTCGTTCTTGTACACAGTGTCGAAAAATATCAAGGAAATCATCCTGACCGAGATTGTTCCAGGGCACCGAAGGGCAATTCTTTAAGGCAGACCGTAAACCAAAATACCACTCTGCTTTATCGTCAGACTTGCTTCTCTCAGGCACGGTGAATAGAAGTATAAACACGACGAACGGATATGGACGCATCTGCACTTATTAAGTCGTTTTACTCGATGTAGATTTTTCTTAAGTGATCTTAAGTCGTTGATCTTTCTCTAGTACAAATCGACGATATCGATATTGCCCGAGGAAAAGATTACAAACGAATTTTTGTAAGATCTTAGCAATTACAACTGACTGGGTGTAAAATGTGTATGTTATTTTGTATCAAACTTTCATACGTTTACGCAATGTTTGTCAAAACATTATTATAAAAAAAAAAGAAAGAAAAATATAAAATTAATTAACTTGAGAGCACTTTAGAATAATAATATTCAACTTTTCATACGTATACGCGATGTTCCTTGAAACATTATTATTAAAAAAAGATAAGTTAAGATATAAAATACGTAATTTCTTTTGCACTAACATAAGAGCACTTTGCAATAATAAAATTCCTTTTTGACAATAATACAGAAGAGTTTACAAACATTTAATAGAAAATATTTGAAGACATTTTTGCAAACTTCCAATCCACTGTAGGATCTTACCTCAAAACGATGAAAAAAGTTATGCAAAGAATCGTGTTTTTTCAATCACGGCACACTACGCACTGCGAATAACTGGACGTTTTGTTCGATTTTATACGTGTAGAAAATAGAGCAACGTATCGTACGTATAGTCATCAAGATTCATTGAAGGGCATCAAGGTAGCGGTCAAAAGGCGGGCATTCTGCTCGACCAACCTTAGTCTGCAATCATGTAGGAAAATGTTCGAGCGTACATATGTACACGCGATAGTCCGTAGACGACGAATTCCCGCGATAGCTAACCCTTTGAGGTCCTGTGTCACCTCCCACGTGACATCGCTACTCTTCTATATAACTATATTTTTTTATACGCTCCCGAATAATGTTTATTGAATTAACTGTAACTATTTTAAAGTGGAATAAAATAATTTTAAGTTTTAATATATATGTACATAGGTTGTCCCATATAAAACAGCACACTTAAATATCTTCTTTATATTGAGTGGTATGAAAAATGTAGCACGACAAAGTTGCACCGTTTGAAGGAGTAAATCCAATGATACGGACAGTTCTTTTCAAGGTCATATTTTTAAGATATTAAGGTCATTGATGTATTTTTTTTAATTGAACGGTGTATTTCTTTTATCGTAATATGACAGTTTGGAAGGAATTAAATGCGGAGGATATAATTTTGTTGACCTTCATATGACCTTGATCGAACAAAATCACGTTAGAATGGGTAAAATGTAGAGATTTTATAGATACTTATGCATTTCAGTCTGGATGATGTATTTTCTATGTCATAGTTTTTAATTTTTGTTCATAAATCATAGTAAATGTTTGAAATAATGTCCTTTCGTATTAGCACATCTTCTAACAATAAGAGTACAGTTTGCGATATATGTGAAGTAGTTAATAATACAATTATTCATGGACACATTCCAAGGTTGCCTCGATCACGAGATTTAACACCTTTAGAGTTTTTCTTATGGGGGAAGATAAAAAACGATGGTTATCATGAACAACCTACTGCCGTGCAAGACATGAGAGGACGCATTATTAGGGTGTGTGCAACAATCATAGTGAATACTATGGGATATACTATGGACGATGGAATATACTATGAATACTATGGAAAATGCTATGGTAATATTGCAGTCTGTGATAGTGGGTTTTAAAAGATGCGTTGACACGGAAGGACATAATTTCGAACATTTGTTTTAATTTTTAGAACAAGAATTGGCAACCACGGCTTAAAAAATACGTCATCTGAACAGAAACTGAATCAATATGATTTTTTTCGCTCAAGGTCATATGAAGGTAAAAAAAATGATACCCTTCGAATTTACTCTTTTTACAAGCTGTTATATTATGATAAAAGAAATACACCGTTCAATTTAAAAAAAAATACACCAACGACATTGATATCTCAAAAAATGACCTTGAAAAACAATTGTCCATATCACTGCATTTGTCTCTCAGAACGGTTCAACCTTGTCGTGCATCATTTTTCGTACCTCTAAGTATGTACAAAGTAGGTATTTAGATGTCCGGTTTTAAATATAACACCGTGTATGGTTAAAATTGATTAAAATTCTTCCTATTTATCAGTACAAATTAAATAAAAATTCTAGATACATTAGCCAAGATAAATATTGGACCGCACAAGTCTAAATAAAGAGTTACAAAAGGAAATTTAATGTTAACACTTTGAGTGCCAAATACATTTCAATAGTTGGATTGTCTAGAACTGTGTGATTAAATCTAGTTTTGGAAATTTTCTGATTTTTGTAAATTTCAAAAAATGGACCTAATTACATTTGCTTCTGAACGGCATAGTTAACAAAGATCGTATAATTAGCAAAGCTAAAAAATTCACAAGACTGTATTGTATATTTTCTTCAACTTTACTAAATACCTGCATACATAGTATATCTATATATTAAAAAAGTATTGTAGCCTATTAAATAAATAAATAAATAAATTATGTATATGCATTGAATAAATTGTATATACACTCAAAGTGTTAAAGCGTTACAAACGGGAAGAAGTCGTTCTCAAGAACGGGCAAGCAATACAACATCGTCTGGAAGAACAAAACATACTACCTATTTATTTTAAATTACTTTCGGTTTGTACACAGTCCGGTATCTCTACGCACTGAATTTATTTAAATCCCTCTAAGAATCTAGTATATAATTTAAACTTTATATCCTCTTTTCCTTCATATAGCTTCTATCTACTAATCTAATTATACATTTTCAGATTAGTTAAGCACTAGCGCTATAATTACAGTCCCAAGAATAAGTATATAGTACGTACAGTAACTATGACTAGCAACTAATACTTGATATGATCCTTTTTCGACAAGAAATTGCATTTACATACATACATACATACATATATACACACACGCGCATATATATATATATATATATACACACATATATGTGTGTGTGGCTATGTGTATAACTATATATGTATAAATTCTTTTGTTCTTTTTTCCAAGGCCCGACGTTAGACGGAGTTAGTTAAAAAAAAGCACCTGAATTACAGTATAATCGTAAACAGCGACAATTCCGACGACTGTCACGTTGCACGAAGAGTTTAATGAGAAACGCTTCTCTCAACACCGATGGTCCGTTGGAAAATAACATAATATTCATTTTATAGATACATGTATTTACGAGGCCATAGGAACGTAAAACGTTTTGCAGAGAGTCTTTTCGCAAGCCATACTTTTATATCGCACTGGCTATAGTGTCTCGATGCACCTGAGCTATAACTCCAACATGAGAACTGTCCGCGCTCGATCTTGGACTGATGTTACACTCGATCATAGAGCCATTATGTTTCTGTATCACTATGGATCGAAATTCACCACATTCACTAGTAGAAGGCTGATTTCCTCGGGCGCGCACACCCTTCGTTAGGATCCTTTTAAATGCTTCTCTGAATTCTGTATTGAAGATACTGTAGATGATCGGGTTGAAGGCCGAGTTACTATAGCCAAGCCATGTAAGTACCTAGCGAAAAATTTAACTTGAAATCATGGGCTTTTTTAATACATTGAAGCATTGAAATCACATTGTCTAGGATCTAAAACCGTTCGAAACTATAAATGTCTTTAACACTTTGAATGCCATATTAAGGGGTTACGCCGCCCTGAGACGCTCCAAAAAGTACTGAAACTGAAAAATTATTTACTACATAACTATTATATAACAAAAAAAATATTCGATTTGTTGAAAATTTCAAGGTGGCGTAACCCCTTAAGTGTAATGTGTAGTTTTATTTTATTTCTATATTTTTTTATATAAAAATATATGCGGGTCTCGAGTAAAGTTGAAAGTGTAATAAAACAAAATTGTTAAAAAATACCTATATTAGAAAGTTTGTTACCTTTTGAGCTTCGCTAGGGTTACTATTAAAATATGTTTGGCACTCAAACTGTTAAATGTATTCTTGCTTACGATTTAAATAATTCTCTTTACTTAACGTTCGAAAATACGATCATACTTGGAACGCTTGCACGGATATGCAGGTTTTACAGTAGGCTGCAACAATGTTGACGCAGAAAAATGGAACCCAGCATATAAGAAAGACACCCATGATAACACCCACGGTGATTGCTGCCTTATGATCGGACACGTGATACGGGCTTGTCGGCTTAGACTTCATTTGCGGTTTTGGCGGCTTGTAACGACTCTTTGTACGGAAGCTCTTCCCTACGGATACTTCCGGTATCTTCGTGACGGCTCGAATACTTTTCACGTGCTTCTGCGCATAGCAATAGAGTCTAACGACGAAAAAGGGGGTTAGAAACGATTGATACTGTATTGGACATTCGGTTAGCGGACGTTCTACTTTACTACCAAGACCAAGGAGATCCTTAGCACGCTTTCTTCGCGCTGAAAATGTATAGTAAGTACTCGCGCGTCATTAATTTATGCTCACCTGCAATAAATTCCGAGCATTACCATGCAAGGAACGTAAAAAGAGATACAAGAGGATACCACTGCGTAGGTAGGGGTAAGATCCAGGGCGCACGTTGGATGTTCCTGGAAAGAAGAATGAAATAATATACTGTAATACTTCCGAACGGCTATTCCAATCGGTCGGAGTAATTGTCAATGATCATTATTATCACGGCAGAAAATATGAGATACATGACCGTTAGCTTCCACGTGTTCCATCGATCGAACACATTCGATACACAGCATAGTAAAGCGTTCTTTGTGCGTTTAAAGCGTATACCAAGGCAGAGGCAATTTCTTATGAAAAGCTATGCCAGCTGAGTTACATACGATTTTCAAGTGTAATCCGTAATCGACTCGTTGCTACTTTTTTTTATTCTTCTTCTTCTTCTTCTTCTTCTTCTTCTTCTTCTTCTTCTCTTTATCATATTTCTTTTATGCAGATTATATACGTATATATTTTATGTAAATACATATCGCTCGGGAACATATTCTTGCGCATGCGCGCTCTTATAGGCGTAAATAGATAATATATTGCACATTATTTGCGTTGCACATAACTGAACTCAATGCGAAAACTGAGGCTGCGCTAAGAGAGTACTGATAGTATGATGATAGTAGACTTATCACTTACTCGGACGGCCGAATTCGAAAGAAGGCCGAAAGAAGGCTGAATGATTCTTGTAGTGCTGATCAATGATTTGTAAGTATTGCCTACTCCTATTGTTCTATCTCACGCGATCTCTATAGAGATCCTTACATATCCGTTCCAGATGCTTAACCCGTATCCTTCTGTCATGAGTATTCTTTTTTCAGAGATAATCGATGTCCCAATAAAGTGAATAGTCATGTGAACCCTGCTATCATTACCTCTTCCCCATCATTATAAATCAGGAACTGATCTGCTCTGTGAAGACCCAGGCTGATGGGCACGAAAGAAATGAGACCTGCCAATAGCCATACGACAGCGATGCCGGCAGTTGCGATTCTCCTCGTCACCCAGCGACCGTATCTAATATCGAAAGTGTTATTATATCAAAAAAGAGAGTACGCGTCAAGTTCATAAAGTGGATACTAAATATACAAGAAACGCCAACATAGTTTTTGAAGAAGGAGACAGAAGAGAAGAGAGTAAAAACAGAAGTGTTAAAACGTTGACCGTCACGTTGGTCACGTGTGACCGATGAGCCTCAAATGTTTAAAATAATTAACATAAAATGAATACCGTCGATTAAAAAATGTTGAACATCGTGAATAACTGGAAAATATTATAAAATAAAAATGCACTATTAAACAATTAAAGATTTCAATTAAAACATTATATATGTATATTATATTACAAAAATGAAGTACGGTGTATTTTATTAAATTTTCTTCTGGCCCCCTGAGAGCATCATGTAAATCTGGCGTGGTAGTCAACGCGTTAAAAAGGGCAATATGCTACGAGAAGGTTCTAGATAATTGAGAAAATGATCAATTAATGGGAGGGGGGATGCAGAAGGATAATAATGGACAAAATTGGGGTTCACCAAAATACATAGAAAAAAGGTGAAGAGTAGGAAAAAGTTTGATAGCGGAAGCGATACAGATTCTGGAGGATCAAGAAAGGCAAAAAAAAAGAGAAGGCAAAATTGTAAAGTCAAAGTAGAGTGCGGGAAAGACAAAATTATTAAGTAAAACAGGGGTGGAGGATAGCAAATAATTAACAGGAAAAGGACAAAAAATTCTTAACATAAGTTTACTGATAAGATTCAGGCTAGATAATGAAAGCAGAGAAAACAAGTTCTGGAATAAAGAAGAGGATCAATTATACAAAGTATATAGCAAAAAAAAGGAAACACTAAAGCATGTCATAGAAGAATACTGTGGAGAGGAGATTTGACTTTGTAGGATGGGAGAAAATTTACAATAAGGAGGGCAGCAACATGGAGGTATTGTTTAAAGTGTGAAAGTTAAGGAAAGAACATGAGAAAGAATTGAGAGAAGCTCCCAGTGTGGAGGATGAAAATGGTATATTAGATCGTGTCACATGAAACGTCGGATTTGTGTTCATTCAGCACTTTAACGTTGCTTTATTCGGTTGCTATTCTTTGATTAGAGATTGTTTAATGTTTTGGGGAAGCTTATTATATTCTGCATTTGGGACATTTTCTTTTTTTCTAAACGCTCGTTTTTCAATACGTTCACTAACCTGCAAATTCGTGTTTTTTTCTTGTATGAATTCAAATTAGGTCGTAATGCGCCCGTGACGTCACAAAACACTAATATCACTTTGAGTGAAGGTGCCTACTATCGATAAAAGAACCGTTCAGTACTGCTTTCGGAAATTTCATCCTGTAAATCTAAGTCTTCTAAATAAACCACGGGGGAGACCAGAAACGGTCATTGATAACGAGCGTTTGAAAGTTTCACGGGGGTAGGGGGACATAACTAATTATTCCTTTCTTCAACCAAGAGAAACCATTAATGCTGATCATTATCGTTTCAAAAACTCCGTGAAAAACAGCTTGCGTTATTCAATCGAGATGGACCTATTAGTCCAGTCGGAATAGCCCAAATTTGGACCGACTTCTATTCAAAGACACAAGAGCAGCGCCAATTTTTTTATAAGTTCTTTGGACCTACAGGAACATGCCCTTAAGTTTTCGTAAAAATCCTACATGTTTTTTAGCAATTCTAAAAAAATTTCTAAAAGAAATAACTCAAATAAATCGACTTTTTTATTTTTAACAATTTTTAATGGCTAAAAAACATGTATGATTTTTACGAAAACTTAAGGGCATGTTCCTGTAGGTCCAAAGAACTTATAAAACAATTGGCGCTGCTCTTGTGTCTTTGAATAGGTTTCATGTCTATTCCGACTGGACTATATCTTTTACGATAATATAAGACCCTATACTTCAAAAATTACTGTATATGTAGAAACTTTCAGAGTTAGGTTACGAAATGTTCCCTCGTCCTCCCTGTTCCTCAAAGATCTGTCTAACAAATTTTTACGTTTTGAGAAGTTCGGAATAATTCTTGCTTCGGAACATGTCCAGAGACAGAATCTCTTTAATTCAGGCCTTCGAAGAGTTTATCGCATCAAAAAACTAAAGCCTTCTTCAAAAAGAATATTTTTTTCATTAGAATCCCGTGGATGCAATGGTGTCTATTTTGATTAAAGTCGAAAATTACTTTCAAAAATATCCAACATAAACTTTTCATATAAAAATCCGACATTTCATATGACACGACCTAATAGAAAGTAGGTGATACAAGGGTTTTAAATAAAAGAGAGCATTAATTTCATAAGAATTAGCTTGATCGTTTAAATTTACCTCAGCGGATCCTTGATGTGGATGTAACGATCGAGGGATATGGCGCATAAATTCAAAATAGAGGCAGTGCTACACATAACGTCGAAAGCGATCCAAGTATCGCAGAATTCTGTGCCGAAGACCCAGTAGCCAAGGAGGTCATTTACGCCGGCAAATGTCATCACCAAACAACCGACGAAGAGGTCAGCAATCGCAAGGGATGCTAGAAATAGGTTGCCTATTCTTCGCAACCCCCGGTCAGTGTAAATCGCTACACAAACTAGGACATTGCCAGCGACTGATAAAAATACAAGTATCAGGAGCAGGAATCCTGGAAAATTGAAATAAACATCGATGAATTAACACTTCCTCAAACTCGACGCTATTTCGTTTAATAATAATAATTCAGTCGTATACCGTTACCCCCGTTGAATTTCTGATTAACGTCAAATGACGTTTAGAGAATTGTCTTAAAAAAAATTGCAAATTTGATCGTTGTAAGTATATTGTAAAGAGTGCTAATAAATTATATACCTAATACTATCTTTTCTCTGTGCACGTTACTTTCATTTTCTTGCATTTAACAATTACGATGCGCAATAGGTGAATGTAATACTTGGGCCATAAGGTAACGCTAAGTGGAACGGTTTTGAAATAATTTTACAAAGGACAAGCAATCGATAAACGTACATTTATATTCTCATAATGGTTTGAATCGTAACCTGGATTGTATCAATGGAAAGACCGTCGTCTGTAAGTAAGTAGGTGTGTCTTTTCTTCGTTCTAATAGCCATGATTATAAGCTCGAATGTAGGGCACGGCAGGATGTTAACTCTGCTTATCGGAAAAGGAATATGACGAATAGGAAAGTGTAGTCATAGTGTCGGGTGAATTATTGCGCAACGTATGTGTGATATCTCTTGTAACATAAAGTTTAATCGAATAGGAAGTTTGGCGAACCAACTAGAAGCACCGACAGCAACGTGAAAGCCTCTTCTGGTAGGTCTTCATCACCGATCGTCAAATTGTTCTGTAAAAAGATGAAAGAGAAGATTATAAACATTGCGGATAAATACATACGTGGAAAGTATAGGTATCCAAGCGACGAAGAAAAAACTTGTGATCGGAATAGTCTATCGTATTTCTCGTATGCGGAAGGATTCGTTTATTCAACGATATCGATTGAGAATTCGCAGTGGCGGCCATTCCGTTTGACATCAGCAACGAAAGTAACTCGTATAGTTATAGTTATGTATCTCATAGCAAATAAGAGAGTGAAATTTTCGTTTGTCGATGTTTGTCGGCAGTAACAATTTTCTAATTAACTGTGAATATGCGATAAAACGGCTTTATGTCTTCGAAGCATAAATATTTTTGCATCTAAAACAGCAACAGAAGATAATTACAAGAAAAAATAGGGTATCTGTATCGAAAAAAACGAAGAAAAAATTATGTGAGAAGTTTCGAAAGGCATTTATCACTTTTCAAATAATCAAGCGAATCGTTTTCAATTCAACAAGATTCTACAAAAAGAAAAAAATTGATAATTTTCATTTCTACTTGAATCTTTTGTGTCTTTTTCTTATCTTGAAGTAGTTTGCATCAAATTAGGAAGTGTGAGGAAGAATTGTATGATGTGACATTGACACATCTCGACGAACTCTGTTAGTATGTTTCAAGAGAAAAACCGATTTCTCCTAGCGAGTACCAATTGAAATCGTTTTAATATACATGGAACGGTTACCGAATTCCAAAAAATTCGTTGACATACGTTGGCACTCCAACGAACATTATTTGCCCAGTAGATTTGCATTAGATAAACGAATTAATCAGGTTCGTTCATCCGCAACGATCGGACAAAGAAAATCCTGGATCGACTCCGTCTTCGGAAACCATCATCGGTGGAATAGAAATCGACGATGGTAATCCTCGTCCCGCGATCCCTGAACTCACGTGTAATCATGACATTTTCCATCGGAATACGATGCATGTTGAAGGTTGATAACCTGCAATTATTTTTTCATAAAAATAACCCGTACTTTATTATTATGTCGCCCTTTTCAACGGATACGATTTTTGCGAAACATCTCTACTTCCGATAATAATAATAATGGTTACATCATTCGTAACGCATAAGTTTACAAAGATTAAATCGTAAGTTAAATCGATATAATAATGTTAATACTTAATACACGTAGTAGCCATCGTTTACTCATCTTACAATCGTAAGATAGTAATTACAGATTCTGATTATAGACTAAACATGAAAAAATGTAATTGAAAAGATGAAAAATTGAATTGACTGAGGACAAGTAATAACCGCACACGGGACCTCGTGCTGTTACGACTAGTCCTTTAAAATTGGCAATTGAATCTTTCATCTTTTAAATAATACATTTTTACATCCTTATAAAAATTATGTAGTACAAAGCATGAAATGTACAGACATAACGCAACAAACTCTAGCAAGCATTCTTTGAGCGCACGTACGTATGTACAGAGTAGTGCAAAAGAAACATACTGATTTAAAAAATTCATAACTTTCTTGATTTAATTTTTATTGAACATGGAAGAATTTCGCGTGACTTAGTGTTTTGCAAAGAGCTTCAAAAAGTCTTCGTAAATTAGACTTTATAATTACACGTGGAAATAAATTGCAACACTTGAAAATAAAATTTTTGTAAATATTTAACAACCGTTCTCTCCTTTTGCGCCACCATGTATTTACATACAACATATACTCGTCATCGTTACGCTCAATCTTTTTCTATTATTCTAAAATCTAGAGAAGCAAAAATTGCTAGCGTTCAACTAATGGCTACTGATTTGTATGTACATACATACATACATACATCAACGGTAAGCAGATTTCACAATAATGAGATAGCCTGATCGATCGGCAGCTATCTTGGACAAGTGGTCAGCGGGCTCGAGTTGGTCTCCGGCTCGTTACCCCCTCCTTTCTCGATGTTCCCTTTCATACTCGAACTCGGTACGTATGTATGTACGTGTACTCCGTTGTTCCACTTGAGGGTAAGTGGGATACGAGTATGGAGGGAGCAACTGATCACTTGTGACCTGAAGCCGCTCTTAACTTGCACGCGAAATTCGAAACGAAACTCGATCATCGACAAATTGAAATTGATCTAGTAAATCAGTTACTGATCCGGCGTTATCGCGATTCGATCATTGCTTTACACGAAGTATAGTAAATACACACACACACATT
>JAIFRP010004409.1:339967-353787 GCA_032403825.1 Odynerus spinipes
CTCATTAATTGAGGATAGTCTTTTGAAGGATGTCTATCGATAAATGAAACGCTATCGACTCAATTAAGTAATATAGTCATTCAAGCGATCGATAATCACCCTCGCATTAATTATAAATTTATTACTACTATTCGAACATTTATTTTGATCGAAGCGAATACTTCTGACATGTCCTATTAAAATTGTAGTCTAATTATAAGAAACTCGTTGCTACTTCGTTGAGACAAACGATATTTCTCGTGCGTGCTGAATTAGTTATACTTGGATATCGAAAAGAACGATTTAGAACGGCAATGGTAAGCCGTATCTATTAATTTTCATCAAACAGCAAAATTGCACTATTGTGCGCGCCTCTTAAAGCAAAAGGTCTATACACAACCGAACGCGATAAGAGAAAAATGATCTCGCGTCACGAAAAAGGAGTCGTTTGAGATCTAATGAAATATGGACAGGATTCGTAACATATTATGCGACTCTTTCATATGCGACAATGAAACGGAACCGGTGGAAGAAATTCAGCCGTACTACTTTCGGTGTGCAGAGGCCTTTAACCTTACTATTGATTTTAAACAGCTCGAAGCGTACTCCTTGCAGCCAAAGGAAGATAAAATTACAATCGGCAAAAATTGCGACCCGTCCAAAACAAAAGCACAATACGTTACCAATTAGCTTGTTACGATCAAAGCACTTGAGAACCTGTTGCGGTTTTATTTTATACCTACTTGAATACCTTGATCCTGCAACGGTTATTCTAGTAGATTAAACTAAATAGAAAGTTGGTGCTTTTTTATGCTATTATCACATCTTGGTATCTCGAACGATATGTCCGCATTTTGTCACTTTGAAACGCTTTGATTTATTAGCTTTAGATTCGTAAAAAAATATCAATGCAAACTTGTAATCAACAGGCTGACGCAACAAGCTTTCTCTCAACTGTTGCAGCCTACGTACTCGACTGATTTCTACCCTACGTACATACGTGTGCTTAAATAAAAGGCAGATTTCCTTCAACATTTTCGACGGACTAACATAGAATAGCGGATCTTCTGTAATTAGAAGTAATTATCGCATGAAAGGTATGTAGGAAATATGAAAATAACTGTTGACCGAGAGTAAATTCGAAACTACGCGATTTATGCTGAAGAAGAAATAGAACAAGAATTTTGTTAAAAAATGTAAATTGTCGCTACCTGTAGTGTGGAGCCATGCTGCTACGTACGGGTACAGTATAACGGGGCAATCGATGGTTGGACCACCATTAACCGGTTTTTCTTGCTGGTAGAAAAATTTTGTTTTTCGCCAAGAAATATAGTCGTGAAGTAACGTCACATTTAATTCTCTTCTTCCGATGCAAGAATTTACTCGGCTCGGTGGAACAGGTGTTTCGGGCAGATTGGCAGGAAAGATTTCGCAAAAATACGCGATCTGTGAAAAATAACACTAATGCCAAAGTAAATTTTGCATTCCTCCATAAAAAAGCACATTGCGTAATAAAGGACTGATTTAAAGGCACACCCCGTTCAGTTTTCTCCTTTTTTTTTCCATGTTTCTTGCGTACCTACGTACGTGCCGAACCATTTCCTTTTTACCATCCCCACCCTCCTCCCGTTCACCCCTTCCTCTCTTTTTCCCACATATAGCACGTATAAAGTATATCTATTAAAGGGACAGGGTAACGTGCGATTCATGCATGTATATTTCATAAAAAAGAAAACGATAAATCCAAAGCAAAACTAAAAATAGAAGGTCAACACTCATGCACTGCGAAGAACGTTCGTTGATTATATTCACGAGTCTCGTTGATGTTGTCGAATGGATTCTGGATATTTCGTTGCACGTTCACCTGGAGCAAAATCATGACCTGCATCGGTAAGCGCACCCCGCCGCGCACTGACTGCTCCGCACCCCCTATGCCTTTACGTCCCTCTTACGTCCCGGAACGAATCTGATCCTCTTACCACCCGCCATCATCGTTACCACCACCTTTCTTCCCTCTTTCTATCTCTCTACCTCCCACCCTTCTCCCTACAAAAGGATCTTTCCAAGACATGCGTAGCAGGCTTTGCCGACATACGTCAACGATCGGTACAAGTTCGAAGCGAATATTGAGTTTCTATTCTTCGGTAATAATCGATGGACGATGATTCGAAGTTAAAGCAAGGTATTGAACGATTCTTCCGTAAAAATCTACATATAAAGTACGATACAAATTAGAAGCATCGCGTTACAATTATTTGCAGAGCACAAGTGGAATTGATATATTGTTTATTGTTTGAACAGAAGCTTCACGAAGCTTTGGAAGTTCAAATTATGGCGCCATTTATAAGATATAAATATGGCGACACATCTCATTCTGATTCATGGAGCAGTTAAATCAGTAGTCTCGATTTCAAGGGTCAGTTGTATTCTGAGAATAAATATGTTGCATCTAAAACAGCATTTCTTTCCTCGTTGATCATTTATATTCTATTAATTTACAAGTCACGTTTGAGCTCACATTTTATAAATATATCCAGTCTTCTTGGGGAAACAGTGTTACCCAATATATTTTGTTTGGATAATACGTGAACGATGCAAAATCGTAATTTCTTGGTTTCTCTTTTATTTGAAAGAGTTTTTATATAAAATTGGTATAAATTAAAGGTTAAATTTCAAAGAACGACGCTAACTATGAAAACTTATGCAACTAAACTTCTAAGTTATTGTAAAGGTTGTTTAAAAATATTCCCTAGACTCGTATCGTCTGTCTAGCGGGGAAACGTGGCTGACAAGAATTATGTATTTCCCAAGTTTTTCACTTTCACAAAACTGAAAATTTCAAAGTTGATAATTAACGAAAATCCTGCCATCGTTTACGTTATATAAAAATTAACTTAGAAAAATTTTTGTATCGAAAACGATTAAAACCACGGAATTACGATTTCAATCGTCGCATGCTGCTAAAACATCCCGTTTTAACACATTAATTCACGATTCGTCGATAGTTGGCAACCTCGTCGAAATACAAGGGTAAGTCTAGCATTTTGAAGACCCGGATCTTTTCGTCCACTTCTGCATAAACTTTTCGATTGTTATTAAACATACAAATATATACTATTAATATATATGACTGTTTACTTAATGTAACTAATTAGAATTATTCATAATTCCATTGTTTTTGTATCATTAAATACTTGTCAAGATACACATATTAGAGATGTTCCGAGCATTCGTATTCATATCCGACTTGGCGAATACTCACTTAATATTGTGTATTCGTAATTGTATCCGTATTCGCCGAAGATGCGATTATTCAAATACCATACGAATAGTAAAATTATAACAGAGTTACAATTCGAAGTCAAAGTTTTGATGTTTTTTTTACAAGCTACAATGTTTATTGAATTATCGAGTTTTTTTTCATATTTAAGAATTATTGTTTCATCAAAAATGTTTTCTTTTATCCATACAGATTATATATTAATAATTTTTTGCTCACCACTGTTTTGTCTTATAATGAAATGAAAGTAAATAAAAAGTAGCACATTTTTTATGAACTCTATTGTGGACATGTTGCTGGATAATGCAAGTCATAAAAACATTTATAATATAAAATGGAACGACATTTACTACCACGCACGAAAGAAGTATTTTCACACGCACAAGGATTTTGCAACTGGTCGATAGGAAAACAAATATAATTACTGTTATGAAATATCTTTCCACATAGCCCCCCCCGCCGCTCTTCGATTTCTTCTACATTCGTGAGAATTCGAGGAAATCTCTTATTTTCGAATTTCGGGTAGCACTCTGTACGCCAATACGTTAGCGCCCAGACAGTGGAATCAGAAACGGGTTCTATAGGTGGAGGGCCCGCTTTTCCTTACAACACCCTGTACGCCACTGCGCAGCGCCCAGACGATGTTGCGAGGGAAAGCTACCGAATGAATTCTCCTTACAACACCCTGTATGCCACTGTGCAGCGCCCAGACGATGTTGTGAGGGAAAACTGTCGGGCGATTCTGAAGTAATGGGAGATGGGGGTGGGGGTGTAAGAAAAGTCGGTTTGCTCACTGGGAGTGACGATGGATGGGACAAGGCATAGGCAAACCAAGAATGACAGGGAAATAAAATAAATAAAAGAGATATATTCTTACTTTAGTATCGGTGGCGGTTTACACGGTTGGGGTGGTTGTCTGCAAACGGTAGGATGTCTCCGCGAGTTACAATCGGTTATCGAATTGGGGAACTGAGCGTAAACGGCGCGAAAACTGTACTCTGGCAAAATCTGTACTTATAAAATTGGTTTAAATAATTGCCCGCGGCGCGTAGTGCGCTCTCTTTTTATAGGCCTCTTTTGGGACCTTGGAAGGGAGATCTTAATCAATCGTTGCATCCGTGGTGCATTAGTTTCTATTCCTCAGTTTTTGGTTGCTGACTAGGTATACTAAATCGCATACGAGTATAATAAATCGCATACGTGTACAGATATATGCAGAATACATTATCGCACATGTACATACATATGCGTTAACCAACTATAGACTAAATTTTGTAGATTTTTATACCGATGCTCGGCGGACGTAACAATAGTAACGTCTGCAATATCTTCCAATTGTTGCTATATTTACCTTGTTTATTGATTAGTTGTTTATTGGTCTATTTCTAAATAACGGGGCCACTAATTGGAATCAAACCTTTTTAGTCTTGTCGTGAATGTTCTCTAGATAGTAAAATTACGCAGAAAATTTCTAATTCTTGCTATTTCTATATTGTTATTGTAAAATATTGAAATTATAAGATTACAAAGATGTTGAAAAATTATGATGGTTAACAAAATGTATCTTGTGGTAGTATGTAGTACATTAAAAAAAAAAAGAAATAAAAAACTATTGAACAAAAAATAGAAACCGACCTCGAAAGTGGAGTGAAAGAAAGCGTTGAAAAGTATAAAATAATGTTGTTTAATTACAACGATACCCAAAAATATTGCAACTTTTTCGAAGGCGGCACAAACTGTCCCTGCACACTTATTTTCACAAAAAAAGGATGAATGCTTCGCTCCCCTTTCAAATGTTGCATTCAGACTCTAAATTCCTATAGTCACCCTATAACTCTAAAATCCGAACCAGCCAGATATCTCTTAGGCAGAATGTATCTACTGTTAATTAATTTTGTGCCGTTTTTGAAAATGCTGCAATATTTTTTAGTATCGTTATAATTAAACAATGAAAATGGTTTTATACTTTTCAGTGCTTTCTTCCACTCTATTCTCGAAGTCGGTTTCTAGTTTTTTCACTAAATTTTTTTATGTGGCATCTTTTCGGTTTTTTCGCATGAGATATGAAGCATTCTGAATCCTTTTTATAAAACTTTTAATCTGTCTATGAAAATAAACATCGTAAGGCTGGCAAATCGATGTACATATGTACATTTCGGCGGAATAACGTTTAATGTGCACGTTGAAGACACTTCGTAATCATAAAATATTTCATCATAGATCACCGAGTTTGTTTGTCCACTCCAGCTATTTACCCATGATACTTTGTTTAAAAATATTTTCAAGCACATTTCATCGATAATAGATAAAACAAAACATTTTTGATGAAAACATAATTATTAAATATGAAAAAAAGCTCGATAATTCAGTAAACATTGTAGTTTGTAAGGAAACATCAAAACTTTGACTTCGAATTTCTCCCTTATATTTGAGAGGTGCACCTTATTACTTTAAGAATATATTCCATTTACAGTCTACTACAACTCTGCAAAATTTAAACAAAATCGGTGTTCCCCATATCGGAAGGTCTTCTTGTAAGTAACTCTGTAATAATTTTACTATTCGTATGGTATTTGAATAATCGCATCTAATTCGGCGAATACGGATACAATTACGAATACACAATATTAAGTGAGTATTCGCCAAGTCGGATATGAATACGAATGCTCGGAACATCTCTAATATGTGTATCTTGACAAGTATTTAATGATACAAAAACAATGGAATTATGAATAATTCCAATTAGTTACATTAAGTAAACAGTGATATATATTAATAGTATATATTTTTATGTTTAATAACAATCGAAAAGTTTATGCAGAAATGGACGAAAAGATCCGGGTCTTCAAAATGCTAGGCTTACCCCTGTATTTCGACTGTCCGATTGAACAACATTGTTGTTCATTCTATCATTATTATATACATTACTATCAGAGCAACGCACAGTAGTATTATTCATACAATTTAATAATTACAACATATTTTTTTAGAAGTTCACATCTTTACTCCTAAAACCATTCCATTCTCATTTCATTGTTAATATACCCAATTAGAAAAACTAGATCTTTGCTTCTGAAGGTAATTTCTAGTGATAATGTTTACTATGATAATATTTACTACTCTCGTCAGATATTCAATATAACATTAACTTACTTCTTACAGATTTTAAAATATGAACCAGAGGAACCACTAACGATATCTGACATAGAAAAGTATTGTTTCTTTGAAAAAATAATTTATTTTACAAATATACAAATTTTCATTTTTATTACAAATATTATTTTACTTATTACAAATATAAAAATCTAACTAAAAAAAACTTTGTATAACATTTTAGAACATCACTACTTTGATCTAGATTTCTCTGTTCTAGAAACTGTTGACATTCCATCAATAAATCTAGTTGTAAATAATACATTAGCATTATTAAACATACCATCCTTTAATGATACAACAATAAACTGTGAATGTTTAAAGTGTGTCCTTAACATTGTACCTATGTTTTCTGTATGAGAAAGATCTAAAGCAGCATCTACTTCATCTAAAATGTAAAGCGGAGCTGGTTTGAATAAAAGCATAGCCAATATTAAAGATAAAGCAACCAATGATCTTTGACCGCCAGATAATTCTCCTAACGACTCTTTCCAAACACCAGAAAATCCAACTTTTATTTCTAATCCATCTATAACCGTTTGATTTTCTGGAGGTTGAAGTTTGGCATCAGCTCCTGGCAATAAACTACTAAATATTGAACTAAAGTCTTTGTTTACCTGAAACAATAAACCAAACGTTACTGAAGGATCTTCTGTGTTATAGAACAAGAACGAAAAAGCAAAAGAGAAAGGAAAGAAAGGACAAAAATCAATATTATTACTTGTTCCCAAGCTTCTAATAAGATCTCCTTTTTCCTGCCATCTAAACATCGTATTGTTTCAAGTATTTTCTTCTTATCACCTTCAACTATTTCCTTCTTTTTCATTGCCCCATTAAATCGTTCTTCCTCTTTATCCAAAAGATTTATTGCTCGTGCGTTAACATTACGGCTTAACTTATCGCAGTGTACTTGTAATTGCTGTATTTTTTTATCCATTTCTTCTGGTTTGTTGACATTAAAATCATACATACCACCTGAAAAATATAGTTTATAATAATTCAAATTAATTAGTCATATTTATAGCTAATTAGAGACGGTATATCATGCATGTCGCATAAGAAACAAATTGTCTATAATTTAAAATTATATATGCCAATCATCGTGCTATACCTGCTTTCCCAAAGTATTGTTTATCTTCTTCTATCCATTGATACGTTTGTATCAGTTTAGAAACTCTTTCCCTAGAACCTTTAGCATAATCGTTTAAAGAATTAACATTATGATTCAATTTTTTAATGTCCAATTCTGCTTCCCTGCTTTGCTTAATGATATCTTCTTTTCTTTCATTCAATTTTTTAATTTCTTCATTTTGTTGATTCATAATATTTTGTTGCGTTTTAACATCGTTCTTTAAGCTTTCCACCGTAGCACGTATTTCTTGGAGTTCTTGTTCAAAACTCTGAGCATTCTCTTTAAGAACATTTAATTTTTCGTCTGCTTTAAGTAATTGTTGCTTGTCAGTTTCAATCGTTTCTTTCAGTGTTTTCATTTCTAATTCAAGCATTTCTGATTCTTGTTCTCGTTTTTGCCATTCCACACGACTTTTCTCAGCTTCCACTTTTAGGGTCTGCAATAAATTTTCGGCTTCTTGTAGTTGTTTTTCATGAATATTTACCGAATCTTTTAATTGACGCTCCAATTCTGTAGCCTTTTTGGCATTATCTTCTTCCGATGTTTTTGCAGCACCTATGCGTTCAGTTAGGTTATCAATATTTGCTTTGAATGATTCCACCTAAAATAATAAGATTTATTATTTCATAAATTTGTGACATTAACATCCTCCAAATTTATAGAACATACCTCCTCTTTGATCTTATGGTGTGACATTTGTTCTAATTGTTGTCTCCCCATACTGATTTCATACTTTTGCAAATCAAATTTTTCTTTCAATAATGCACATTCTTCCTCTGTTTTTTGAACACTTATCAGATTTTTTTCAATTTCCACCAAACTGTGCTGTTTCTCTTTTAATAAGTTCTCCATTTTCTTCAATTCTTCTAACCTCAGAAGAACGGATGCTTTTGCTGGTGGTGCACCACCAGTTAATGCACCAGCAGGATCAAAAATATCACCTTCTATAGTCACACATTTTGTCATGATACTTTTATGAAAAGCTAGTTTTTTTGCAGTTTCCATATCTTTACATATAAAAATATTTCCAAATATCCAAGTCATTACTGATCTAGCTTCATCTGGAAAATCGATGAGCGATAAAGCTGGTTGAACATTTTCTGCACCCACCAATTTTTGTGCTAATTCGATTATGTGTTGCTTCATAGGTCTTCCATTTATTTTATTAAGAGGAATAAATGTGACACGCTGTTGTAGTTGGCCATGCTGAAGCAACTTTTTACTGGTATTCTCTGTGTCGACTATTACATTGTAAAGCTAATTAAATATAAAGAATTTTAAATTAAGTATTTATTTATTATAAATATATATTTATATCTACACAATTTCCATTCAAACATACCTTTCCACCTGCAGCTACTTCCAAAGCATATGCAGTTTCTTTATTTTTAATTGTTAATAATTTACACACCATGCCTTTAATAGAATTCTTGTCAAAGCAGGAATCTGGAATTTCATAATTGAACCTTAGTTGAGAGTATTGTATTTCCAATTCATCTATTTTCTCTTCCAAAGATCTTATTTCACTTTTTAACAAATTTTTTAGGGTTCTAAGTTTTTCCAAATAGCCTTCTTCGTATGATATCTTTTTCAACTCATTTTCAAAGCTCTTTAACTCCTCTTCCTTCTTTTCTAAAGCTTTATTATATTTTATATATTCGCCTTCCGTATCACGCATGTCTTTTAATTTTTTATTCAATTGACTCTTTGCATGTTCCAACATCATTTGACATTGTACACGTTCTGTTTTTGCTTGGGTTACGCGTTGCTTAGCATGTATTAATTGTTGTTCTAACGTCGCATTTTCACCCTCATCAGTTTGTAATAATCCTGAACTAATTTTTTGATATCTTTCTTGGGCTGCCAATAATGCTTCAGAGTCTTTTGTATTCTTCTCTTTCAACCGCTGAAACAAACCTCCTACTTTTTCAAATTCCTTTTCTTTGACAAGCAACATATTCTCATCGTCTGTAATATTAATTTTCAATTGCTCCACTGCATTTTCAGCAGCTTTGATATTTTCTTTATTGCTATTAAATTTGGCTACTAATTTGAATTGGGTTTGTTCTGCATTCTTTAAATCATTTTCTAATTGTTCTAATTTTCCACCTAGTTCCTAAAAAAATGATTTATTATGAAAAATATGGTATCTTAATATTCGTATACATACAAGCAACAAAGTATATTATTACAACATTAGCTGCTGAGTAAGTATTTTTAATAAAGTTAATTTACTAACCGCATCTCTTATCTTGCTTATCTTGACTATTTTATCATCAATCTCTTTCATCTCTTCTTTCCCAGTATCTATGCATCGTATTTTCTCATTTATTGCATTCTTAGCAGTCTTTATATCTTCTTCTGCATTTTCACTGTGTTTAGAAGCTGTAATGTACTCCCATGCAATGTGTACTCTTTTACAGCGTTCTAATTCTCTCTCTATTTGTTGAAATTCCACATATCTGATCCTCTCTTCTTTCAACTTATTCAATCGTGGAGCTACTTCCTCTTGTAACAACTGAAATAATATTATCTTAGTAATATATAATAACGATAATAATAAAAAGAATACCAAATTTTATATAAGCTTTATAGAGCATACATCATTCAATTCTTTTAATTTCTTATCCTTATTTTCTATAGTTTTTAATGCTACTTGTTTCTTAGTTTCATAAATTCTTGTTCCAGCAGCCTCCTCAATCATAGATAAAATTTCTACTGGTTTCATATTTAAAACTTTTGTTATTCTGCCTTGCATTATCAAAAAATGTGGATTATTCACATTCAATTGTACTGAACAAAACAAATCTTGAACTCTTTTATTAGGCACGGTCGATCCATTGATCATATATTTATTTTTTCCACCTATTATTATTTGTCTGGTGATTATAATCTCCTTGAAATGCTCATATCCCATTGGAGAAGCATCTCTATCAGAATTATCAAATATTATTGTAACGCTTGCCTTTTTTATACCAGCTTGACCAGACTTGTATACTAAATCTGTTAAAGATGTAGCACGTACCTGTATAATTTATAAATTGTATTGTTATTATGTACATTTCGCATAGCAGATAGATTAATTTAAGAAAAGTATAAAAGTGACTATCAAATTTGTAAACTTTCATGAATACAATTAAAGACTCAGTATGATGTAAAGGAAAAATACATACGCGCTCAAGATTCGTAATACCCAATACAAAACATATAGCGTCTAATATGTTTGATTTTCCGGTACCATTAAATCCTGTGATGGCGTTAAATTCTTTGTCAAAACCAGTAATTTGGATCCTATTACCGTAAGACTTAAAGCCTTCCAATACCATAGACTTTATATACATGTTGATACAAAACGAATGAACGTATAAACAAATGATGAAGTACCGGCTTTATGAGACTTGTATTTTACGAGACAACGGTCCCGGGTTTCGGGTCTCGTTGATATCGGTTCCGACGACAGCGCCCCCTATTTCTCGGAACGACCACGAAGAGAACTACACTTCCACAGCAAAGCGCAGAGAATCACAAAGATTTTACCCCCAACATTGATGTCACGAGTACACATATTCTTTCTCTATTTTGTCAGCGAATATAAAAGAGAAATACGAAGACAAAGTTTTGATGGTCCTTACAAGTAATGTGTTGACTGAATCGCCGACCGTTAGGCGGCTTGTCCAATAGCGTGTGTTGCCGTGGAATATATGGTCCGTGTTTCGAATATCGCTTTATAACTTTTTGATTTTTCTAATCATTTTTTTATATATTTATGCTGCCTATTACTTTTTCATATAGGCCTTAAAGATTATTTTTTCATTAAAAATAACTAGTAACTCGAGAAGATGCCATACAAATTCCTTCCATTATACACCATCAATTGTCAGTTGACGTCAAAGTAGGGATGTTCATGCAAAAAAAACATCGATGTTTTTTTCGATGTGATGCATCGAAACATTGCATCGATGTTTTACGATGCATCAAATAAAAACATCGATGTTTTACGATGCATCGAATAAAAACATCGACGTTTTCTATAGTTAGTAGTATAGGATAGAAGGTTAGAAAAATGAGACACAATCAAATGGCCCGATTGTTTTATCACAAACCACAGTTTACGATATTAGACGAGTGTACGAGCGCTGTTAGCGTCGACGTTGAAGATTCTATGTATTTTTATTGTAAACATGCAAATATTACTTTATTCACCGTTTCTCACAAACGATCCCGTTTATTTAATTCGTTTATTTAATTCACGTTATAAGAATCGTCGCTATTACTTTTAACAATAAACATAAAAGGACCAAAAGATCATTCTTCCATAAAAAACAATTAGGAAAGGCTACGAAAACAGACCTACGCAACACGCAGCCTAGAAAACCTTGAGTTAGAGTGTCAGTGCGTGCGTTACTGCATCATTTCGTAGCAAGCTTTTGTTTGTTTTAAAATTCGATACATCGAATGAAATACATCGATGCATCGTTAAACATCGACAGTAACTGATACATCGGATTGATTCGATGTATCGAATAGTAAATATCGATGTTTTCGATACATCGATGTATATCGAACATCCCTACGTCAAAGCTCTGTAAGAAACGAAAAATATTTCTTATCGATGAGCTGTAAAATACTTGTGGGTATAGAAATGCTTCTTTCCTGTGTCGTAGTAAATGTCGTTCTATTTTATGTTTGAAATGTTTTTATGACTTGTATTTTTTTAACCGATTTCGAAAAGGAGGAGATTACTCAATTTGTCAGTGGGCGATGTTGCTTTTTTTTATACAGCCGGGCGCCATTCCTAGACGGATGGACCGATCGGGATGGAACTTTTTCACCTTGTAGGTTCTGCTCTCCCGTTGGTCCCGTTTGCAAAAATTATTCGATACCTCTATTGTTAACAAAGTTATTGCAAAATAATCGATTTTTGTGTGTCCGGGCCCTATTCCTAGACAGATGGACCGATTCGATTGAAATCTTTTCCATCTTGTATGCACGGATCTCCGATTGATTTCATTTCCAAAAAATTTTTTGGTATCTCCGTTGTTAACGACGGTATTGCAAAATTAGTATGAGGTGGAACATGGTCCAGATTGTTTATTCGGCCGTAACTAAGCAACGGCCAATCTCTACGTGAATGTTAACTTACATCAGTTATTGAATAATTATTTGTTTATTTGACCATAACTAAGCAACGGGTTGACTTATTCGAATCAAACCTTCTCAATCTCTTCGCGGATGTTATTATAAAAATTAAATTATATCTAATATATCTAAAGTATATCTTGCAAGTGGTAATACATTAAAAAGAATGAAATAAAAAATATTTTAACAAAAAAATAAAAACCGACTTCGAACATGGAGTGGAAGAAAGTACTGAAAAATATAAAGGGTAATTATTTACTTTAGTGATTCCTCACCGATTTTGATGACCTTGAAATATGTTGTCAAGGTCAATATTCTGAACAACTTTTCCTTATACATCTTACCGCCGGTTGGTCTTAGTTTTCGAGTTATGTGCAAAAATATGTTTTTAATTTATACAGACTATACTACGTCCAACGAGTCGAGTCAATAATTAAAAAATAAATAAAACATTCGCGTGCTAGGCACGCGATAGATGCGATGGACACCAGCTATTGGCTGTCCAACGATAGTTAATTGCAAAATTCAGGAGCGAAAATACATGGGTAAACACGTAACATGTATACATGTTACCGCCGCTTATTCTTAATTTCTGAGTTCCATTCTTAATTTCCGAACCCAGACACAACCCAGACACAATGAATGAAATTTTTCGCTGGTTTGTATCTGGGTTGCGTAAGAATAACTCGCCCCTTTCCTTGGAGGGGTGTGAGAGTAGGCTTATATTGTAGGGGGACATCTCAAGAATATCGTATATGTTACATTAATATCACAATAACGACTGTACACACGATACACGAATGTATACGCTATATCGATTGATCATGAAATGAAAATTTATACTCACATATAACGCCTACTGTACCCATGGCAACGTTTAAATAAGAACTCAACAATATACAGTTCATAATGTCCTTGATTAGTTTTAAAAAAAACACTGCTTGGCGCAGAAACAAGACGCAAACCAGCATAAACACTGTTTATCGTTTATTTCTACACAGACCAGTGTTTGTGGCTGGGTTTTAATACTATCGTATTTTTTTATGCTACGGTGACCGTCGCATAAAACATATGTTTCAATGTTCAGGAAACTTCCCTCTATAAAATAAAACACCTTCGCTCACCTCCGGTGGGGGG
>JAIFRP010004409.1:353794-372166 GCA_032403825.1 Odynerus spinipes
GGGGTGGAGAGTTTTCTCGACATTTACCAAAAAGTTTCTAATTCTTTCTACTTTTACCTTGTCGTTCTAAAGAATTTAAATTATAAAGTTGAAAAGATGTTGAAAGATTTTAGTTAACAGAATGTTTCTTGTAAGTGGTACTACACTAAAAAGAGTGAAATAAAAAAACTTGTTTGAAAAAAAAAATAGAAACCGACTTCGAAAATGGAGCGTAAAAAAGCGCTAAAAAGCATAAAATAATTTTCGTTTAATTACAATGATACTCAAAATGTTGCAACCTTTTCGAAGGCGGCACAAAATTAATTATCAGTACATTCTGTTTAAAAGGTATCTGGCTGGTTTGGACTTTAGAGTTATAAAGTGACTGTAAAAATTAAGAATGAATGCAATATTTGAATGCGGGGAAAAAGCACTGATCCTTGTGTGGTGAAAATAAGTATGCAGGGACATTTTGTGCCGCCTTCGAAAAGGTTGCAATATTTTGAGTATCATTGTAATTAAACCAAAATTATTTTATGCTGTTTAGCGCTTTTTGCGCTCCTTTTTTCGAACAAAATTTTTTTTCCAGCAACATATCCACAATAAAGAGTTTATACAAAAGTGTGCTCATTTTTATTTATTTTTATTTCATTACGAGACAAAAAGAGTACTTAGTGTAAACAAAAATTATTAATATTTAATTTATATGGATAAAAGGAAACATATTTGATACAAAAATAATATTTAATATATAAAAAAGTAATAGTTACTATGAAAATGAAAAAAATAACAACAAAGGAGAAGTTATACCGAGGCATGAGCGTATGTTACTCGTTACATCGCCTCATGCTCAATGATTTAGTAAACACATTAGTTTATAAGAAACCACCAAAAGTTTAACTTCAAATTTCTCCCTTAGGGTAACCCCAACATTGGAAGATCTTTTTGTTAGCTGAAACTAGACCTAACTCAATTTTTTCTCAAAATTGGAATTATACCACTTTCAAAATAAACGGCTGGTTATATGAACATCGATGACTTTTTTCACCGCGACAAACAAGACAGCAAGATACGTTATACCGCCTCTCTCTTTAATTACTTCCCTTGTACTGGACTTTTCGTTCATCGACATCGATAATTTTAGTCAATACAATGATTATCGTAACTTTGATCTAATACGGTAGTCTCCTGCTATCTTACTTTTTACAATGCGCTAGAATACGCTTAATTCGATAGCTATTAGATAAGATAGACTGAAAAGAAAGTTATCTGCCATATCGTCTTCTATGTCTTCTAATATTATTGATTGGCAAAGAAAACTACTTTTGTTATTGGCAGAGTCTTCGAAGAAGATAGATACATACCTATTAAATCGTGGAACGTATTCTATATCACGGTACAGTTATCTATCGAAGTTAATTGTTGTGTTGTATTTAATTAATGCTAAATGATCCTTTTCTAATTTCTTCGAATTCTGGTGTTGCGGCGGATGCGGTAAGTAAATTATTTGTAATGCGATACCCAGTTATTATTATTCTACGTTATTTCTATGAGAATGTGGCCGAGGAAGAAAACACTCCGAATATTGGAAAATTTTAATGACAGCATATAATACCAAGTCACATCAGCTATTGAAAATCATGTAACAATACAAAACTCAATATTTATATTTGCAATAGCGTTTACGAAATGATCTTACGTCTTCGTAAACATACACATTTCGTGGTTACGTGCAGCTTGTAAAACTGATTGCATTACACACGCGTACAGCTCCCATATATGTATGTATGTATGTATGTATGTATGTACGTAAGTGTCGCAAGTTATTGTATGTAAGAAGTACATACATCATTCGTTTTGCATATTCGATGTAAAACACTGATAATGAAATGATTAATATTCGATAACATGTATCTATCAACACTAGAGCGAAATTCTTAACCTGGCAACATGTATGTATTATTAATTTACGCACAGTAGGAAGCTTGCGCGTTAAATATTGGTCAGTTTCTTTCATATCTCTCGCAATATTGCATATCGCAACATTGAAAGGAGCATTCTACGAAACGAGCCTCTCTTATGCTAAAATTTCGTGACAGGACTAGTGAAGTTTTGCGATCATCTTTGCTCTTTAGAAGTAATTTACTTTCGTTGCGATAGAACAGATCGAAAGTTACGTGGACAGAAGTACCTTTCCGTGTAATTATGAATACATCTTTATCGTTATTAAAGAGCTGCTATGAAAATTGTATACCTATTATACCTAATTATAATAGTATCCGTCAGACTGCGACTACTCTTGCGAATATAACGCTAGTAATATCAGAATGTAAAATGGATCGTTGAATAGATCACGACAGAAGGAAACAAAAATGATCGCATCAAAAATACACTTTGCACAAGCCGCTTAATCCGCTGGTCGCACGCTTCGGTATTTTCTACATTCCTTTTATCTGTAATATCTATACAGGGTGTAACAAAACGTGAGAATCGCAGATATATATATATATATATATATATAATACATAGTTCGCTTTTTTCTCTATAAACCTACTTTCTCAGGTTGTTCTTTCGCGACGCATAAAATCCATTAAAGTACATTTACGAAAGACATGTATTAGAACCACGATTTCTTATTCCTTAAATACAAGTACAGCTCAAGAAAGTTTATAATTCAAAACTCGAGTACGGATGTTCGAATTGTTAAGCGCAACTGCCAGAAAGAAATCCACTTTAGCACTAAGTTTTAAGTAAGGAACATAGACATACACAAATCTAACGATAAGAATTCAAATATTATTTATTATTGTTCGGTGAATCTTCGGCACACTAGCCAATCGTATAAACGTACACGTATGCACGTTTTCGTGAATGCGTGTGTGTGTGTGTGTGTCTCTTTATCACGTAGGTACAATAGATTCTCGATCACCCGCGTCGCTCGGCGATACTTTAAACTTTATACGATTTGAATATGTAACAAAGAAAAATTTGTTAACTCGCTCATACTCCGACGGCATTGTCTTTCGCCCACAGCTCAAGATTTAGAATCTAGAATTAATAACGAATTTGGACAATCGATCTGTCTATCATATCGTTGTGATCTTAATTCGGTTCTGCCTATCCTTATCACTTACATCGTCCATTAATTTTCATTTATTCTTTCCTAACAATAAATTAAGTTAACGTTAGGACCATCTCCCTCTCTTTCTTCCTCTTAGCGATCCGAGTCACGACAATCGGTATCATAAAGCGAATTATTTCTCCCTTTATTTGTTACAAAGATTTTAAGAATAACTATTGATCTTCCTACATTGAAAATACCTGGAGCTTCTAATTATGCACACAAATCAAAATACAACGCTGCGAATGAATGAAATAAAAGCTACTCGCGTAATTGAAACGCTTCTACGTTATCGCTTAATAAGATTTCTATAGTTAAAGTAAGAAATAATTCGGAATTACCTGTAAGATGTTAGTGACACGATACATCGCAATGTTCTTTTATTATTGTGTCTTTCGATACAACGGTACCGGCATAAAACTTCTCATAAGTTTCGCGCGGGATGAATGAAAATCTTAGTGCGCTTTTTTCCTTTTCATTTCGAATATTTTACAGAGCACTCTTAAATACGCTACTCGCCTGTGTTATCAGCGCACATTATGTATGTATATATATATATATATACGTATCTCTAGCTATCCAATAATTTACAATATCACATGCACTTTTTTTAGATAGGATTGTCAAACACATACCTATACAGATATGTACCGTCTATTCTCAACGACGCAGCGTACCTAAGTACTATACGAGGTGATTAGGTAAATACCTGCGCGTTCATCGTAAATGTAAGCTGTCGTACCCTTCGGGAAAGAAAGAAGTCCGATAAATATGAGATAGCAAATTTCATCGTTAATGATCTAGAATCTAGCGACTCTCTTTGTACGTACAATATACACCTATGCATTTACTTTTCAGGACGAAATTCGATTCCGTGTCGAACGACGGTCTACGATTGTTTATACATTTTTCTGCTTTTTTTCTTTGTTTTTTTTTGTTTTTCTTACAATGCAATAAATCTGAATACGTATAGTTATCTCGGCTTTTACATAGAGCAGGTCTCCCACGGAAAGCGGTAAATTCGTATATCGTCTTCTAAGGCCGAAGCTATACGGAAAAATGGCCAACCCTTTTCAATATTCGTCAGACGATTCTCGATCGTTTAAACTATTCATCGACTTTTACCTTTAACACGTTCACCGTTTGCTATCATTCAATTTAGAAACAGTCCACTACAGATGACTGTAGATATATTCCTCGCTAAATTTGTGCAATTTGATAGATATTCTGAATCGTACGTAAAAAAAAAAACATTTGTAAAAAAGCCAACCAAGCGTATACCTTGTTTGTAAAATGACGACTGCTCCGAGAATTTGCAATATCATACAGTATTATATGCGTATGATACATGATAGCAAACGTGTTAATTAATAATCGAGGAAACTAGTGAGTAGAAGATATATGTACGTGTAATATTAAAAATCGGTATTAAAAAGGCAAACTTTGTTCGTAGATTATTTCTAATCATTGAGTAATGACTAAGCATTCAATATTATATAAAAATTTAACAAATCGGACATAAAAAATCGTAAGGAAGCTTTTATTCGAATGGCGTCATTCGATGAGATATCCGATAAAATGGAATACGTAATAAACCGAATAGTTACTAGAATAATCTAATATCATACAGATAGCTTTGCCAGCCTTAGGACGAATATATTGATAGAAACTCTATCGCTTATACGCTATATTATTACATATACTTTTTTTTTACCACTCCTCCATAAGCACTTCAATTTCCAGTCGCAAGTAACAATCCACATTGGAATTGAAAAGAAAAATTTCATTTTACTCCTTTCGAACGTATCCGTCTTTCGGTATAATAATATCGTTATATTATGAAGTTATATCAAATTTAGGCTCGATACTATTCAGTACGTACGAATTAATGCGGATAAATCGATTCTAAAAAGGATTACTTCGATTTTAATATACGTAAGCGATTATGCTCACGTTACAGATATAGCTCTAAATAGATTTTGATTCTTTAACCGTAAATTCCCTGTCAATGATATTTATAATTCAAACGAAGTATTATTTTTCGTTGCGCTCGTTTCTTCACCAAAATTTCCGTGATCTGTCGTTTTCTTTTCTTCTATTTTTTTATTTTTTTTTATTCGATTTACGCCCTTTTAAATTCACAACAGTCTATTTATGAAATTCTATAGATATAGCGTATAATAAACATTGATTTTAGCTATAAATTGGGAGCATATCTCGTACGTACATTTTCCTTACGGAAACGTCATTATATACCCCCGATTATTCTAGTCTCTCTGTAGTGCCTTCGTCAGTGTGGAAACGAAAATGACAGTAGCGTGTAAATCACGAATGGAAAAAAAATAGAAAGTTGCCCCTTCAGCTAAAAGCTAGTCTCACGACTGACTATCACTCACGTACTACGTATGTAAGTGTCTCTTTGTACCAAATGTAGGATACGTACGCGTATTTTCTATCCATATCGTGCAATACGGAGAAACAAGGAGACATGGAGTTTAATGAAGTCACCGAAAAACTGAAAAAGAAAAAGAATATTTTGCCAGCTACTTTCGCCGAGCTTTGTTATAAGAACTGCGTAGCTATATACAAATTGGCATTATAGATATCACAGTTATAATGTATGACGACAAATCGCGGAAGGAAACTTCTTTTAAAGCACTGCCTCTTTTGTTTATGTCATAAGTAGCACCATATAAGTAGATATAATTCTTTTTTTTTTTTCGTCGACCGTTAATGTCACACGACGTATGTATGTATGTACATACACCAATGTTATATTTTCGACTGTTTTCTATTGTTACTCTCTATTTTTTGGTTTATGAACTTTCGATATACATATGTATACAATTTCTTTCATCCGACGAGCTTGTATCTATTATAATTGTATGTACCTTCCTAAGGCTATACTTTCGTTTTCGGATATTATGTTAACATTTCTTTTCATTTTCTTCTTGTAGGATATGCGCGTTTCTTTCCCCTTCGTAATTTATGATCATTTCAGTTACATGTATACATACATACGAGAAAAAGTATCATTTTAGAAATCGAGTGAAGTTTCAAATGCGCGCAGAAGAAAAAAGAATGTAAAGAGGGAACGTCGATTCGTTTACATTTTACTTTCTTCATTCGTAATCGTATCTAGAAAAATAGGCCGAGAAATATGCATATACTTTCGCTGATGTGAATTAACGACGAATTAACTACATTTAAAGCAATTTTTTTATTAAAATTTCCAATGTCACTGGCCAATCGTCTTTATTTGCCAAACCGTGAATAGAATATTTCTCTTGCAAAAGGACGTAAATCTTAGATCGCACGTTTAGACATCTCCATTTATTGTAGGCACCTTGTGTGGAATTCTTTTTTCATTTATCAACGAATTAACGATCCCATCTCGTATAGAAAAATCTAATATCCATGCCCATGGGATAGATTTAACGATCCCATCGAATTAACAATCCCATCTCGTATAGAAAAATCTAATATCCATGCCCATGGGATAGATTCTTTCGTTTTTCCTTTTATAAACTCATCTCGTAGTTACAATAAAGTTTAATGCCTATTTATGAGCGAAAGAGATCGTGAGATAAAAATACTATGTATGGCATAAGGAGAACATTTTAGTGCTATCAAGCATATCTCATACGTCATAAAATCGATAAGAAAAGCAACAATAACGTAGAGCATCGCAATAATGGAATAAATCGCCATACAAATGTATAATGCAATATCATATGACTCTTACAAGAACGTATGCTTTTGAGAAATGCGTGCGTTTATTCGTTAATTCTTACTTTTATGTTCAAGTAAGAAACATAGGAAATCGTTGTAAAATGTTTATAAACCTGCCTACAACATTAAGTTTGTATATAATAAGCTGAAAACCAAACACACACCAATCGAATTTTATAGTAATTATATGTAGTTTGCATGCGCAGCATATCACGATTTATATTTTTAAATTAAATGTTTAATAATTTACTACTTTTCATTATTTTCAGTTCGCATGAACCAACGCAGAGTGTGTTAATTACTTAACAATATCACTTGTTCTAATGTACTGGGTGCTCAACTTGTATGCAAACAGCCTATACTGCAAAGAAGACTTGTTTTGTGGCAAATTGAGTATAACGTAATGCAATACAGTCTAGCGCTATTTTCTTTCAAAGTTGAATGTAAATTGATACGTTTACATATTTGTGGTCGACCAGTGAACAACCAGCAATTACAACTTTTAGGTTGATACAAAGTCGCATTAACAAATATTAATATAAATGAATAAAAGAATATCCCTGATCATACATATTTGAAAAACTAAAACAATTCTTAACATTTGGAACAATCACTCAATCGTACTATACGCACTACCGAAGACATATCTATCGACATTTTTTTACAACCACTGTAGAAATCCTTGCAATTATATACAAATACACAAATAATGCATGCTTCTGAATGATAAGTTATTTCTTTTTTTTTTTCTTATACAGATTGAACCTTAACTGGGGATGTGATAATTAGCTTTTACAGAAATACAATCTGATTGGCCCCAAGATTTAGATATTCATAAAATTGTTAAACATAGTTGTACAAAAATAGCATTGCTGTTTGCAATTAGCTACAAGTATGAGGCCATAGAATATCTAAATAAAATAAATGTAAGAATTATCGACTTAACCAAAAATTTCACGTTGTCAATTATATTTCTTTAAGTTTCTGCATAAATATGTATGGGCAGTGAAATCCTATTGACCTCACATCCCTGGTTAAAGTTAACCACGAATAAGCGTAGCAAATTTGCTAAGAGATATAAAGTCATGGACACTAATAGTCAATTAACACAAGATACAACTGATAATGATGTATAATATTACAAACAGTTGCCTTCGTAAAGCATTATATAATTAATTGAATTTATAGTTTCCTAAAGTCTTAATGTAAAATGATATACAGTAGCGACACGGATAATTATGATTTAAAGCATGCATAAGCTTCCATACTTCAATGTTATATCTGAATGGGCGGATATGATATTAGGAGGAAGAAAATACAGATTGTATCTTATACAGCTTTAGGGAGAAAGAAAGACAAAAAACAGTTTCTAAATCCTAACATTTTGGGGAATTAAAGTAATCATTGCTTTCTTATTCTTAAAGATGGTGTAAATGCAGAAAAATTCCTTAATCACAAATACATATTTACTATTTTTCAAAATGTGTTAATAATCTCTCACGATAAATCCTTTCAAATCTATTTCAAACAATGCATTTTGAAAAAGAAGAAAAAAGATTTTCTCTACTTCTATAATTCTTGTATTAAGTATTTTAAAGAATAAAACAACGTACTACAAACGTGCTTTGTTTAAAAAATATCAGAACTACATATTTAATCTATAAAAGAATGATATATCTAAAACTGTTTTTATTATCTCAAACCCTATTTCATTAATATATGTAGTATGCTTTATACTATAGTTAGGCAGCAGTGGTTAGGTCATTTAAATACCTTGTCCATAGCATTACCATATACAATTTAATAATTTAAACTATTGAAATATTCTCATAACATCGATCAGATGCTAGAGGCAGTTTTAAAGTCGCACGGACCTAACAACTAGTATCAAGGAAACCAATGCAATGTGTCGCTATTGTATATTTGTTTTTAACAGTGCTATAATTTCTATATACTAATTTCCTAAGATATCTCTGCTTACCAGAAATATCATGTCGTTGTTATTATGCACACTCACAAGATTATGTCACATCTATGCACACAGATATGTGTAAATGGACAATACATGAAAAAGTTCAGCATGTGTACATAAATGTTGTGTGATTGTGCGTTCGTCGATGAATACTCTGTACCTCATTTGCATTGATTTCATATGCAGCCAATGTATTTTAAGTATATTGTACTGCAATAAATAACGCATACGGTACAATAGTTAGCATTTTAATTACATATTAAAAACAACAAAAACATTGCATATCGAAGGGAATTCGATTTGCACCTTTACAAGTATTAAACTTTTTAAGTATTGGAGAATAATGCCATCTAAAGTTTCAAAGAAAATGTCTACTTGACACACATCTGGGTCATATATTTAAGGAAGGCCACATTGAACTAGTCTAAAATATTATTTCCTATCATCTAAATGAATATCAGTAAAATGTAGCCTAGATCATTTATCCTACGGCGCAACTGAGTAACAGTCAGTCAATGATCATTTCAGGTGCTTGCATAGATAGAATTTCTTTGTTATGGATTAAGAAATTCTGTGAATTAAAAATCTTAACTATGATGAATAAAGAACATTGGCATTTTCATTTTTCTTTCTAAAGTACCATTAAGTGAGCAAAGTTCACATACAATTACATGATGTATGACTCCAACAATAAATTCTGCACATCAAAATACCATAAACACCTTTCAGGTTATAAGATTTAAATATTGAATATACATTAAAAAATTATGGAGTTACAAACAACTTGTAAAAAGTTAGTAGACATAGCTTCCACAGATGTGAACCAACAAAAGTGAAAATATTTTTTCATTTTTCATTTAGATAAACACACTTTTCAAATGGTTTTTGTATTTAATGCCATTTTAAATTTAAAGAAAAGATTATTAAAAACAATTCTAACAGCCATTGAAAAATATTGGTGAATGCCGAATACATAAAAAGCTGTTATTCTTAGGCAGTTATTAACCAATGTGCAAGCAAACGTTTCCATGAAATCTTTAATTATTATTAGAATGGTTGCTGATTCCAGCAACTTCCTGATTTTCAATACGCTTTATCACAAGGACTGGGTCATCGGAAGTCCCAACAATTTTCTTCTCTAAATCCAAATCGCACAGCAGTGTAGCTTGCATTGCATTGTACATACCACTTCTTGCATAACGAGATGCCTTAGTCAGTTCATGAACACTGTTGGCCAGAGTTAATATATCTGAAAACAAAAAAAAGTGATGATGTAAGTGCTATTTCAAATTGACTACTTATATATTATATTTTGTTGCCTTTAATGCACAATTTTATTTTGCTATCTAGCCATAGTTGTTAACTTCATTATCTATAATATTGACTGTGATTTGACTTTACATCGATACCAAATAAAAATTTAAGTATGCTTCAGAATTTAGTAATTTAGTATTAAAAAATTGTAAATTCGTAAAAATTGTAAAAATCTATTTCTTCAAGGCAATGTCATATGGCTTAAGAAGAAAGGTTTAAAAGCTAAAATATCTTAAAAATGTTAATGTTTATAATATTTTAATCTCATGCCTAAACATTTTTTTATTTCTAATAATAAACAAATTTCACCCTACATACAATGTTCATAACAGAACATAAGTTTCCAAATTATCTCACTTTTTTTTACAAATAATAAAAAAATATAGCAATATTATAATATATTGCTGCTCTTCAAATAAAACTTTGTAAATATATGTACTTTAACTAATAGAATTATTTTATTAAATTAAATTGTAACTTGTACCATTTCTTAATAACTTAATTGATGTATATACACAAGTACTGTATCATTAACAATTTATACAAAGTTTCATATAATCACAATATTCAATATATTATGTAAGTCCAATAACCAATACTAATTGCAAATAAATCAGAAGTTCATCAAGATGACTAATTAAATTTATGTGATGTCAACATGCTATAGTAGCAAATTCATAATTATCATGAAAGTAAATACAAAGATATCAATATTTATGTATGTACTACTTGAGCATTTTTAAAAAAGTGAAAAGAAATGTCATTTCGGTAACATGCTGTGGAATTTTATATAATAGAGCATATAGTGATACCTGAAAATAAACATGTTGGATGTTAACCCAGTAATGTTTTAAGAAATATATTCATGAGTCCATTACAATGATGTATTCATTTTATTGTATCTTATCATACCAAAGACTACTTTTTGTTTTAAGAAAAATACCAAGTGTAACGATCTCCTACTACAGATTCACATGTTTTACTATAAAAATATTATTAAAGAAAAATGCACCGTTGCTGTCTAAATAAAAGAATAAATATTTTATTTTAATTATATAATATATTAAAAAATAAACGAAATTAAGAAAAGAAGATACAATTTTGTTGGCTCAGACAAGCATTTATATCATAACATCTATTGCTAGAAAATACTATTAATGAACTACTACTACATGGTAGAACTGATACATCTCTTATAAGAATCATATCAATGTTGTAATATAATCATGATATAAATACAAGTATATTCCAATAATCTTTGTACATAATAAAGAACAAACCTTAAATCAAAATTTACAATTTCTAATTAAATGTTGTCAATACTTGTTTTCGTATAAATATACAATACTACCACTAATTTGTTTATACATACATATATACAAGGTTTTTTTTTCATTCAAACTATATCAAATTAAATTCACTGTACAAGTACCTCAAGCTATTCTTTGTATCTAAGTTATAAATGTCTTACTAAAAAATCTATTTAAAAGCATCCCTATCCTTATAGAGGTTCATGGGATTTATAATTTCAATAATAAAGTGTGCGATAAGCAGTTACTTAACAGGGCACATATGTATCATCATTAATAACATACTCTGAAGACAGACAAGATTAAGAAAAAAAAGAAAAATAATTAAAATAAAAAAAAAATATATGCCACTCACATAACCGTTGTGTCTGTGATCATCCGTATTACGCTTTGTGCTACACGGATCCGGGTAGCACTTGAATATTGATAGAACCATAAGAATATCGAGTTACACCAATAGACACATGAGCGAGCTCCTTAGTGAAAGCAATGCTGTGCAATAATTTGTGTATTATGTAACAAAATATTGTGGACAAAGTTGACAAAATAGTAGCTTACCATTATCGTTATACACGAGGATGCAATGAGGATTTTCTTTGTGGCGTTTTGTAGCATTTGCGATTTCCTGTTTTCGACAGTCTTGGACAAATTTGATTGCTTCTAGCCAATACTCCATTGCCTTGTGTATACGTTGATTCATTGTATTCCCGCGTAAGTGCTCCATCTAATATGTAAAATTAGTCATAATTAATTCATTATTATTTATTACTTCTGATTATTCATAAATAATTTAGATAATATTAATGAGATGTGTAACATGTGTGAACAAGTTTGAGAATGTCTGCAAATCTTGAAGATATAATCATTTAATTGTACAAGTTTTTTCCAAAAGTTCTTTTAAACTCTAATATTAAATGGAACACATTTTTGGAGTAAAATAAAAAGTTCATAACTGTAATATGTGCAACAAGAAATGATGTGATCATATTTACTTTTGCTATTAATGTGATCACTCGAGCATGTTCCCGTAGATAGTCAATGATCAAGCGATCTACTCTTGATGGATTTCCTTGAAGTCTTGGAATAGGTATATTGTTTGTACTAGTTACTCTTTTCCCAGGGAATTGAGCAGCCAATCCAGCCTCGCATTTCTTTCTCTCTTTTTCTAATTGTTTAAATTGTTCATATGTTTGCTCTAATCTAAGATGCAATATACTCGATGGACCTGTGCGTCTTGCTATAGTATTACTGCCTTTGAGATTTAATCCACCACCGTACAACACAGAATAAAGAGGCGGAATAGGAAGTGGAACAGGAACTGGCATCATTGAAGAAAACAATCCAGGCCTTCCAGTAGTCATGCTTGGTATTAAAGTCGAATTGAACATTATGTCAGGTGGTGGAATACCAGGCATATTTTGAACACTTGGCATTTGATGTTGCTTTATGACATAATTAAAAACATCTCTTCCAAGAGTAGATTCAGTAATCTTATTGGACAAACGATTTCTCGATGTAAAAGCCATTTTGTCGGTCGGACCAAATGACTGCATTTTGTACGCAGGATTAGTATGAGACTGCTTCGCATCCTTATGGTATGGCGTGAAATGTTGTGTTACCGTTTTCAAGGTCTCGCCGTTCTTTGTAATATTATGTTGATAGTTCTGATAATCATACTTAACTATTGCTTCATTTTCCTCTCGTGGACTTATATTTTTTGGAAAACCAATGGAAGAGTACATTTTCGTCTCTATGGTCTTTGGCTTAGCACTTATAAGTTTCAATAAATTATTATCAGTCCTATGGTCATAGTTACTACTAATGCAAACATTCTCGTTTGTGTCTAAGTCATTTATAGATGGCACAGCACATTCACTAGTACAAGGAAAACAGTCAATTGGATGCTTATGGTTTTGGTCCACAGATCGTTCTAATCGATAATTAGATGTTTGCTGATGTAATAAGCAAACCTGTTCATTATTCGCAGTAACATTGCCAGTACTTAATCTAGTAGGTTCATATAAATCTTTGTACTCTGCGATACCATTGTGTTGTGTATTATTTCCAAAATAATTCTGCAGAGTTAGATCACCAGAAGTGAAATGCTGCAGCGAAGAGTTTGTTCCAAAAGAAGTATCTGTACTAAGATTAATCATCGTTGAGTTTGGTCTATAAGTTTGATTATTTCCCATCATATTATATAAATCATGAGTTGCAACTGTAGAATTATCATGTAAATTTAAAGGTGCACTTGCTCTAAAGCCATTATAATATACTACTTCATTCATAACATTAGAATTTGATGATTCTGAGGCTAAATTTAAAGCATCATTAAAGTTTAAATCCGAATCAATAGATGTCTGAATCTGATGATAATTTGTGATCGTATCTTGTGTAGATACTGGAGCCATTAAAGTTTCTGGCCAACTAGAAGATTGTTTTGTATAATTTATTTCATTTGACGTTGCCAATAGAGTGTTACAAACTGATGGGGTAGTTGCACCGCAACAACTTTCATTGCTAGAATGTGCAGCATACTGATTCGAATTACTAGTATATCCACTTCTTAATATTCCACCATTATATAAATTCCCTTGATCTGCCGATATAATAGGTTGTTCCATACATACATTTAGATTTAATGTTCTTAACTCTTGACAAAGATTACTAGAATTTTGATCAATTATAGCCGAGTTACAAATATTGTTCATCAATTTGTTCAATGGATAGTGGTCATTATTATAATCAATTGTATCATTTTGGGAAATATTTAAATTATCTTTCACTTTATCTGCATTGCAGAAATGAGGTAATGATAAAAATGGAAAATTGCTGTTATAGCTGTTGTTGTAGGTATGGTCGACAATTGTAGAATCATCGTCAAGAATTTTTGAAACTAAATCATTGACCATAGAATTGTTTAGATCTTGAGTGTCCTCATCTTCCAAATTCATCTAAAAAACAAACAACGAAAATTTTAAGACATCATTATCTGTAAAATAAACTTCAGAAAAAAGAATGTGTTATAAATAATAATACATTCAATACAATTTGGATTAACAAAAGAAGCTTGCTATGTTATATAAAATTATATTAAAAATAATAAATAATAAAAATAAAGAAATAGTAAAAATTTAAGGAAGTTATCAAAGTAACTTTAACACATTATTTACTGGCTATGATTTAAGTAGATATATACAATAAACTAGTAAGTTCAAGTTTGAATTTTTCAATAATACCAGGGATTTTGACTATCCAAAGAAATGCACGTAATAAAATAAAAGATTTGAGGCATTACTTCTGTTGTTAATTATTAATAATTATTAACACCTTATTGCCAGTCTGCAATGCCAGATAATGGCATTCGGTGTCAAATGGAATACTTTTATCTGTTACAGATGACATGAGATGTTGTCAAATTAAAATGTTATTTCCCTTATGAATGATATTATCTAGTGTCGAATTGAATTCTATTTTCTATTATAGTATTGTTATATACTCAATTGCAGTTAACACTTTAGTACATATGCAAGTGATAAAATAAATCAAATATTTATTACTGTACTTTTACAATTTGTAAAGTATAGGTCTGACAGTGTTTTATGAACTCAGAAAAAATATTTAACAAGAACGTAGAGACTGATAACAATATTGACAGTAAAGTAACACTGTTGATTAGGACAAATATTTTTATATTTGTTTAAATAAAAAGGTACTATGTATTTTTCCTCCCATTTTAAAAGTAAGAAATCAAAGATATGGTCCCGTCGATAAGGTATTAATAACAGTATGCAAACTAAGGTAACAAAATGGTTTTGTACACACTTGTTACAAAAATTAATATTAAAATTATGAACTATTGATTTATAGGCTACCGGTTATTAAGCTCTGGTGGTAAAAAGCTTATTAATCAGTTGCCAGTAGGTAATATGTTAATAACTGATTTTATTAATAATATATTAAAATTAAAAAATACTCTAATAATTCAACATCTAATAAGGATATAATATATAAATTTACTCAATTCATCAAAAATATGATACAAATAACAAGTAAACAGCATCATTCCCTAAAAAAAAAGAAATAAGAAAATACAGGTTTCTTTCTGCCAAAAATATTTGTTATTATGATTCACTATAAATAGCAAATACATTTAACACATTTTTTAATCAAGCTAATTTACCGAATTAGGCATTCTACTTTATATTTTGAATAATTTGTTTTACCATCATTCATTATTTATTAATTTTGAAAATCTCAATAGATGAATTTCATAAGATACATAATTACTCCGTTTCTTAGTAATACTGGAGAAAAGATTTAAAAGGAAATTAAATAAGCCATGAATTATTAATACATTCTAAATAGCGTAAATTATGTTTCTTTAACTATGTCGCTCTAACAGAAGTAAACGGTGTATTTTTTATCGTAAATATTTTTGAAACCTTAATTATCGAAACTTCCACATATAAAAAAAGGAGCATCGATATATATCATTTAACTAATTGTAAGTAAGCTGAACACTTATTTACTTTATATAATATTCATTACCATTTATGAAACTAATTGTTGATCGCGTAACTGATCTTCTAGAAAGAAGAAAAATGTAACTAAAATAGATTTTTTATTCGTGTCATTTATCCGTTTGTGACTCCAAAGCATCTCGAAACGACTTTTTGCACTGTGCGAGAACAGTAAAAAGACGAACTTCACTTGTATCTCGACTTGAACTTAAAAAAAAAAAGATTTTACCTTGTCAACACTGAAACAATTGTTGCTAATAATCGTAGCTACATCGTGCACCTCGGATAGAGCCATTTGTTAAAAAAACACTGATGATGATCACCTCCTCCGCGCGTCATTACCCTTTCACTCACGCGGCTGCTGTCTGCTTCTATTGTATACGTTCTGAAAACACAGTTTAGTTCGCATTTCAAGTCACATCAAAAAGACGCTAATATACAGCAATACAGGCCCGTATACATGAATGATACCACGAACTCCTTAGTTTAACGTATGTTTTTAACGGTCATCTTTTTTGTGGGTCCTCCCTAAGAAACGTTCCTAGAGTGGCACGATCGACGCGCCACCTTCCACGTCTCCGACACCGAGGAGAATAAAACAAAATTTACAAATTATTCTCGTTTTTTGTTCGTCTTGTCTTGCAATATGTTAAGTGTACCAAAAGAATAAACTATAGTATTACTGTTATTATTGCTACAATTGTTATTGTGTTTGTGGTTTACATATGTTTTCGTTTAAATAAAACTATTATAAAACTCAATTGTGGTTTGTGGTTTGAAAAAACCGCCACGTGTTATCCAATTATAATATAGTACATATACTAGGGAAACTCTTTGGTAGCGTGCACATGAGGAACCAGAGGATTTTTTTGATGTTATAAACGTATAACAGTTGCTTGCAAAAGATTAAAAATAAATACGAAGAAATGTTTTTAGAATACTTAATACATAAAAATCGTGTAATAAATACACGACAATAATACCCATTAAAAACAAAGTTCATTGTATTAAAAAATTTCTAACACCTGAGAATATTATTCATTTAGTAAAAAGAATTTATTTAATCTTCTTATCATATACACAAAATATTAAAATAGTATAATCAAATTTTTTTCTATTGTTATCTTTCCTGTATATTTCTGTAAATATACTTCCTTCGTGATGCTTGTAATGTCATTTGAAACATTACAATTTCCAGTTTTATCTTGATGTAACAAACACCGAAATTATATGTTGTATGTAACATTTGACAGAATTAAAATAACGTGGTTGGTGCAGCGTAATTTATTCTCTTAAAAGACACCAATCAATGATTAGTCTAAATCAGATCGTGGACGAAACTGTGAAATCCTCTTTTTAAAACATTTTTTACTTTGTAATATTTAATATGTATACAAATATTATACATTATTCAGTATAAATAGAACTTCATTTGTTCAAAATTGATATTGTTTTTGTCAATACGTACACATTCTGCAACGTCGTAATGTCGTTACAATAGATTCAATACCATAAATATATCATATACATATACTTACATCCATATGTATATATAATCTTAATCAAATTCTTTCTGACATGGTAAAGTTTAGTAGTCTTTAAGGTAAATCTACCACGTACAACACTACATGTAACAATTATAAATATTGATAGGAATAATGTAGAGTTAATTTGTTGGTAACATCGAAAATAAAATTTGAGTTGTTTTCTATCTATGCTTCTCAAGTTTGTGGTTGGGTGCCGGCTGCCATCTTGGACCTCGCTCGTTTGAGAAGCCGGCCGCCCGTAAAAATCTTGAGTTTGTCAAGCTCGCGCGGCCTCAGGAATCCTATACCCAACTTTCTTAATATTGCAACAAATTTGGAATTCTATTGCAGTCAAAACAGTCAAAATTTGGACACGGAATGCTTTAGGTGAGCCCGAAATAAGCTAACATCGGTTGTCCGACCGCGATGGCGTGTGATTTTCTTTATACATGTGTGTTCGTGCTTTATGCGTGTGCATGCCTGTACTCCATGCGCCGATAATAGAATATTTTTTACATTTAGATTTAAATCCAAGAGAAATAACAGTTAGTGCTTTTTTTATTTACGTACATATCCTTTTTTCCTCTTTATTTCAAATTATTTCGCTGGAAGAGTGATTTTTAATACAGAAACTATACAAGCATTTCAACCAAGTGTAAGGCTTATACCTTACAATCAATAAGTATCTAAATGTACTTTTCTTTGACTATTACATGCTATCATATTTCTGTAAATTAATTCTGCTTTACTTTTTAAATATACTTTTTTGCCTCAAAACGATGCTCTGTTATACCTAATCGCACATATTTTTAATCATCAACGTAAAGGTAAGATTCCTACATTTGATGTTATCCGCAAGAACTTAAAACAAAATTTCTATATTTGCTTGTGTATC
>JAIFRP010004409.1:372279-385505 GCA_032403825.1 Odynerus spinipes
ACGTTTATTGAAATAGTCTGTATATATTCATATATAGCATGAAACTAATGAAATGGTTTATTAAACTTGGTATATTGAAATGTTTTTAACTTCGGGTATAACTATCGATGGTTATTTTATTGTTATAGATATATATCAGATATAAAGTCATAGGTAACATGTAATGGTCGGAGTTTCATGTATTGTTTTCAATTAGAATTATATTTATCAAATTTTCATGTAAGTCAGTAGTATCATATATCATTTTGTTTTCAACATTATTGAATTTAGAATATTTCAATGCCTTATTCCTAAGCTTATGAAAAAAATTGTTTTTTAATTACTTGTACAAATAATAACGATTTATTATTTTTTACATTATTGTACTGTTGTTTAAAAAAAGTTAATATTTTTTATTAACATATATCTTTATATAAAGCAAGGTATTTAATAGATAAACGACACCCATAACATTTAATAGATAAACGACACCCATAACATTGTATGTAATCTTATATGAAGGTAAAAATATGAAGGTTATTTTATATTTAATAGAATATAAATATAAAGCAGTTTTTACTTTTGTTATTTATGACAAGGTTAGAATGTATTACTTATTTTTGTATAGCCTTTTTTTAACAGTGGATTAATAATGGATTCGGTACATGGATTTATAGTACATACATATTACTAAGTTCGAACATACAAAGTTATATTAGATTACATTATAGAAAATAATATTTTCTAATGATTATATAACAATTTCATTTTTATAGTATATTTATTTAATTATATGTTGATCATTTAGGTTTATTTTTGTTGTCTCGTGTTTGTGGGTGGACAAGTGGAAAATACAGATCAATTAGTAACGATAAGAACTTGATAGTTAGCCAAGACAGTGTGGCTGTCTATACACCAAATAATAACACACATATACTTGAGAAAATGGCATTACCAAGCAGAGCAAGAGTTTATGCAGATGTGAATTCACACAAATCTAGGGATTATTGGGATTATGAATCTTACGTCGTTGATTGGGGGTAAGTGATAAATATATAAATATGATTGGTCTTTTTTTTTTAAATGGGAATATAATCAGATATAATAAATATAACTTCATGGTAAAATTAATGCAGAAATAGTAGCTTCTGTTTGTTTAGTTTTTACACAGATACAAAGATATGTCAAATACTAGTTAGTTTGATTAATCAACATTAGATTTATGTTCTCTTTTTACAGACAGCAAGATGATTATCAGTTAGTAAGAAAGCTTGGAAGAGGAAAATATAGCGAAGTATTTGAAGCCATAAATGTAACTACCACAGAAAAATGTGTTGTAAAGATCTTAAAGGTATCGTAGATTGTTCATGATAACTTCTTTAGTAATATCAATGTATTAATTGTATAATATTGTCGATAGTAATACTTATTTATCATTGTAGCCTGTAAAAAAGAAGAAAATAAAAAGGGAAATTAAAATCTTAGAAAATCTTAAAGGCGGGACCAACATAATTACACTCCAAGCAGTTGTTAAAGATCCAGTATCAAGGACACCAGCACTGATTTTTGAACATGTCAACAACACAGATTTCAAGCAATTATACCAGACTCTAACAGACTACGACATAAGATACTACCTCTACGAATTATTAAAAGTGCGTGTATTGTTAATTGCAATGGAACCAAATATCAATCCATGATGAACCTTCGAGATTATTGTTTTGATAGATGTAGGTGTATATGTAGGTTCAAGAAAGAGCTCAACAAATATTTATTCCATATCAATTTATTTACTATTTCCATTTATAAAGACATGAATCTACAAGTATTAAATTTTAAGAATTATACCGTTAGCATATTTCACGAAAAGAATAATAGTGAGAATATCTCATCTTACTTTTTATTACTTTGATTATACAGTACATTTTAGCTTTTGATTATATTGAGTCATAAAAATTGCTTGTTGACTATTTTTTTTAATCTTATATTAAGACACTAAATTTTAATGTCTTGATTATACGTAAACATCATGTGAACATGATACAAGGAGTAAATGACTTACAAAATATTTTAAATATCCATAGCAACTTCTTGTTTAGTTAGTTATTCCACCAGTGTATAGAGACTATTATTTTAATTATTTGTTTTTAACATTCAAATATCTCCTTTAATAATTTACTTAAGCTAATGACAACTAATATTTTTTGAATGTAAAAAGTACAATGTTTAATTTTATGTACTAACGTTTGGAAATTTTAACTTTACACAGGCATTGGACTACTGTCACAGCATGGGTATAATGCATAGAGATGTAAAGCCGCACAATGTTATGATAGATCACGAAAACCGAAAGTTGCGGTTAATTGATTGGGGTCTAGCCGAATTTTATCATCCGGGGCAAGAGTACAATGTACGAGTAGCTTCACGCTATTTTAAAGGCCCAGAATTACTTGTAGATTATCAGGTATGTTATATAAATTTCAGTGCAGTAAATAGTAACTTTATAAGTTATTTCATAATGGATAAATATTTTTTTTTTTAAACAAAAGTATTTTTATTTTGCCATATATTACTTTGTTTTATATTGTATTACATATTTTATCTGTGTGTTCCTTGGTATTAATTATTGCTGGAATGTATTACATTTTATGTAATGTAGACGAATATAGACATTACATAGTATTACTTTATTTTAGATGTATGACTATTCCCTAGATATGTGGTCGTTGGGCTGTATGCTCGCCAGTATGATTTTTAGAAAAGAACCATTCTTTCATGGACATGACAATTACGACCAACTAGTTAGAATTGCAAAGGTTCTTGGGACTGAAGAACTGTTGGAATATCTTGATAAATATCATATCGAATTAGATCCTCGTTTTAATGACATATTAGGAAGGCACTCGCGTAAGCGTTGGGAACGTTTCGTACATTCAGAAAATCAACATTTGGTTTCGCCCGAAAGTCTAGATTTTCTTGACAAATTGTTGCGTTATGACCATTTTGAAAGACTCACCGCACGTGAGGCTATGGACCATCCTTATTTTTGTAAGTAAATCAGATCAAGTAACTTGAAAATATAACTATATAATTATTTAGTAATTATTATGATACAATATATGTTCGTATATTATCTAAAGATAGTATAAAAACCAAATACATATGTTGTATTTTAATCTACAGATCCCATAGTAAAAGAACAGGGTCGATTAAATATGGTATCATCATCACCTACTCCCATGACAGGCTCATTGCCTGTAGGTGAGTAGCAACCCAGGTAATGTCAAATAGAAATTATTTTTATTTATATATATTAAGAAATTAAAATTGTTTATATCTTATTGATAATTAAACGTTAAACGTGTAATAACATCATAGTTGGCAGTATTATTATTTTGTAATATACGTGGTAATATTTCTCAATATTTCATACTTACTTCCAGGTGGAAGATTACAAATACCATTCTATCTATATCTTATAATGAAAAACAGAACGTGTATATAAACAGTAAAAAAGATTGTAGAGATATCAATATTAACATTTTTGAGAAATGTTGGAACATAGGAATACAGTGTGATTGTTACTTTATTTTATTTTAAGAATAGAATACTTGGAGACAACAATGTTTTATTCTTTGAAAAATAATTATTAGAAAATATAAATTTATTTTATTATTATATGTAAATATAAATATGACATTCCTAAAAGTCCCATTGTTATTAGTATTCCTATGTTACTAAAATTAAGAAATATATACTTATTATCACTACTCTAGTTAATTCATTAAAAATTGACATACATAATGTTAAAGCTTTATCTGCACTTTTCACATATACATATCTCATATCGATTACTTTATTATATGTAAGACTTCATTGATTCATTTGTGTATATATATAAGTATATCATTTATATTTATACATATATGCATATATACATGTATGTATATATGTATGTATCAATGTATGTATGTATGTATGTATGTAGTTAGTTAATTTTCCAATTTTGTTTATACCTATGTAAATTTTCTTATTGGACATAAAGTAACAGCTTCTTATTCTTAAAATAGTACAAAGATTTGTATTCAAATCAATTTTTTAATTAGAAGGTCGTTGCAGATGACCATAGCATGACTGTGAACAACTTACCAGTTCATGGAACAAACGGATTGGGAAGTATGGACGGAGTTATAAGTGGGGTTCTGATGCCCTTGGAAGAACTACGTCCACTTTTATAAGTTCAGTATTACTGAACTGTACATTAACTCCCAGTCTACATCCTAATACAACACAGCAACAGCAGATATATTGTATCGTCAACTACGTACTCCTCTGCACTACAATCATTCTGGTTTGTAACAACGGCTTCATCGATCCCGTCATTAAGACTGAGATATCTCACATTGCCCATTACTCTTTGAAAGATCTGTAAAAAAAGAAAACCAACAACATTTAAAAATCATTCGATATTCACAATGTACTTAGAAGTTCGGTTTACAGCACGAAATCTAACATGATTAAGATACATGTTTAATACAGATTGGCCCGGGCTGTATGTGATATCAAATACAAAACATGTATTATTTTTTTCATTCTGTAATTGCCCCCTACTGTATTATATTTTTTAACGTTGCTGTTATTATCGCATTTGTGTCAGATCTATGAACGCATGGAGATGCGCGTAGATTAAATTTTATTTAAAAAAGGGGTGATCATTTAAGCTGACACAAAAGACGTCTTATAGCAGCAGAAATATGAGACGACATGAACCACATACATACATTCATACACAGTTCACACGGTCACACTTATCGCGTACCTTAGGCCATTCGGTTTAGTACTTTTAACGATGATAAAAATGTTCGTTTATATCTGATACCACAATGATAGTTGAATAAAATGTTTGTTATAGCCAAGTACTCTTTGTGCTCTGTGAATACCTGTGCATCCAGCAGTAGATGCTACCGACGCTGGTCGGCCATCATTATTCTACAAGAATTAGGAAACCATCAATTTGGAAGTGCGATGTAAGATAAATTCGATACAGAAATCTAACCAATAATTATTTACCGTGCGTTTCTTCCCGGTTGTTCTCTTTTTCATATTTAAAAAAAAAAGATCTTCGTTTTCGTGTGATATATTGCTGCAATCGAAAATAAATTCCATATAAGATTCAAATCATGATTATGCATGCTACTTAGTTAAAGCAAATTCACAGGCACCTTAAAAAAACTTGGCATGATAGCGCCTGACAGAACTTCAAAATACTACCAATATACGTATTAGGTCACATTCAAACATGGTATTATATATGTATGTGTATACTTGTACATTTGGCGCGCTGGTCCGTCTTTTAAAAATAATTTAAGGTCATTGTTTCTTGATTATATAGCTAACGTCATGTAAACCGATCACGTGATTATCTATGAATATATTTAAAAAAAGAAAAAAACAGCGCACGTTCTATAACTCGTGAGGAATCATCAAGAGGGGCATGCTTGTAAACAATGTACAGTAATGAGAAAAACAACACACTCCACTTGCATGCTATGATTTTCGTACTATTTTTGACAGAATTTATCAGTTCCTATACATAATATCAATTGTTCATAGAGAAGAGGGTCAATTGAACGTTATTTGTATATTTCCATGTAAACAACGTTCACTGGTATCAAGCGGAGTGTGAAATAAAAATCGAAAAGAAAAAGAGAGCAGGCAAAGTTCTCAACGTGTTATGTACGGAATAGCATTCATTTTTTTTTTATTCTTGTCACTGCGCCGTTTAAGCCTTATCTTCGTGTATTTTAAGATTCTGTACATGTTTTTACATGCGTGTATACTGCAAAATCTAGACAGCGAATGCATACGTATATAGAATAATAAAATTTAAAAGTAAGAAAGTGAAAAGGAAAAGGAAACGTGTATGCGCTGAAAATAATTTCTAATAACAATTCTTCAGTATGTATATATATATATATATATATATATATATATATATATGCACACACACACACACACACACACACACATGTTTATTTCTTCTAGGGTTTTTCTTATTGCTACTTTGCGAAATTATCATTACTCGCATATGGCAAAAGGCATTTAATTTTGTCCTTCGTCTCAATGGCAAAACGGCGCTATTGTATTATTTCGCCCAAATTTGATATCTCTCCCTGTTCATACGTTAAGTTTATCATAATCTAGTTTAGTTTTATAGAAGAATATATTAAATAATTACTATTTAAATAAGCAAATTAACTTGAGATATAATAATAATAAACAAATTGTCAAAATGACAAGTAATATATTGCGCTAGCTTCTTTTGCATTATATTATAATACATGCTAATTTTTGAGGATATTGAAGTATCCAAAATAATTTCTTGATACATTGTATCAATTACTGTCGCATAGCAGTCAGTTTTCTTTTACTATTCTGCTTTATTTTCCTTAAAACAATTCTGCCGTACTAAATCAAATTAATGAATCTTCAACCTTCGTTTCAAGGGATTCTTAATAATAAATTTTGTTGTATCATCAAGATTCATACAAAAATAAGCTCTATGGTGGATTCTCTTTGGTCATTTGTAGAAACCACCTAATGGCTGCTGTAACGAAGGATATTTTAATATGGTTGAGATATGACAATAAAATTTGCCAAAGTGCACACTACTGTCGTCTCTCTTATTTAATACAATACAAGGAGCAGATACTTGCTTCTTATATTATATGTCTAGAACCACATTTTTGACATCAGGTTCATTATTAACTTTCACTAACAGATGGCTATAGATTATTCTCTGTATATGCACAAAGAACGTGCATATAAATAATGCAGTAATAATGTATAACATTTCTGCTTGAAAAAATGTAATGATACTGAAATACAAGTGTTCTGTAGGATTAAATAAAAAAAAAAGGATAAAAAATACAATTTAATTTGTACTCAAGTGGCAGAAAGGTTCATCCTCTGTTTCATTTATATAATTCACTCATAAAGCATGTTGTAGCTTTCAATTTTAATGATCATATCATTAAACATTTTTCCTGTGTGTAAAAATGCCTTTTCCAAAATTAACAAACTCGAGACTTTGGCCACATGTATTATTTCATTAATAATGCAACAAATATTGACATGCATTACATTTGAATGGTAAAGTAATATTTGTAGTTGTTATAATGCTTCTATTATACAATATTTATTTGTAGGATCATGAACAATGTTATATTCTTGTGTTCTTTCCAGTAATTTAAACGCATTGTAAATTACATGATTACAAGATTTCTTTATAAATAAACAATCTTCGAAGTATCTGTGGATATTTCATGAATTATAAATTAACTTATTCTAAAGAGTTTAGCATCAATAATTGCTTCAACACTTTAGTCTGACTGGTTTCTCTAATCTCACCAGCTAAAAACATTTCGTCTACCACAGTGTACACCTGCAAATATAATATTATTAATAAAAAAATAATAGGAATAATAGAAACTATAAGAACTGATTGATATAAAAGAAATTGTGTACTTGTTCTAGCCAACAAGGAAATAAACCATTATTATATTATAGAAGTTGGCAAGTATCTATTATACCACTATTATAAAGTTTGACAAATATCAATTTATTATTACCTTATAAAAGTTGAAAACTAAATCTAATTCACACACATTGTGAAAATATTCATTTAAAACCTCCACAAAATTGTGAATTGCCTCCAGGTAACAAAGATTATTATCATTCACATCTACACAAATGCAGAAATATAATCCTGCATATCGTCTATAGACAATCTTGAAATTGCGGAACTAAAACATAAATTTTAATTACTTAGAACCAATAAAGAATTATATTATTTTAGTATTTCAAAAACATTAATGCTCCAATGCTAAACATTATAAATAAATAATTTCTTAACTTACTTCCACAAAATTAGTATGTTTGGCATCTCTAACAGTAACTACTGCATGAACTTCTTCGATCAATTTTTGTTTTTCATCGTCATCAAAATTCATATACCATTTTGCAAGCCTGGTTTTACCAGCTCTATTTTGGATTAAAATAAAACGTATCTAGAATAAATCATTCAATATTTATAATTTATTGTTATTTAGAATATGGAAACCTGAATATAAATAAGTTATAATATAACCATGCCATTAATTATAAAAATGATTTAACTAAAAGGATATGGAAGAATATATAATTAACACTGTGCTGACAGAAAAGTTTAACTTAAGATCATGTAAGTAAATTTTATTTTGGTGTAATCAACTTTTTGGGTTGCATAGGACCAAGTTAATTTATATTCTTTTTAAAGAAAGACGTACTACTATGCCAACTACTCTCAGCTTTTATTTTTTGTTACTACGTAATCTGACATTAAAATGTTAATATTATTAACTCCTTTTATATTGTTTTCTATGTACATTTTCCCAATTACTAAACAATTAAAGTTATAGAAAAATTGTTGGTATTTTATTATATCTCCTCTCTCTCCCTCTCTCTCTTTTAAGTGTTTTCATTTTAATTCAATGTTAAAGAATTAAATATTTATGATAAATGTTGCCGTCTGTCTGATGTGATTGTACAATATACAATTATTTAATAATAAATTTATATTATCGCTAAACGTATATACGTGTATAGATAACATTGTTTTTTTAATGTTCACTTATCGTTTTTTAAATATGACCAGAAACTATACGTCATATCGTTAAGGTTAAGCCGTACATATAAAACAATGTAAAAGGTATGATATGTACACGTATAAATACTTGCCATGGTTGTAGTATTTCTATTATTTTATTTCAAAACACTTAATTTTATAATAAAATATGTAAGTTTAATCCTATTCTCTTGGAATGTTTAACCACTACCATTGACATTTACCCATCATCCGCCCTCTACAACACCATCTTGTTTTGCAGCCAATGCGAATATCGAGACATATCGAGAATTTAAATTGAAAGAGTATGATCGATTTATGTTTCAATATTTATTAATTTTATCAAATCAATAGAGACTACTACGATTTACAAGCCACACCAGAATCAGGTTCTTATAAACAGTAACATTAAATAATTTTTTGGAGACTTATTACCAAAATACTATTACTTACTTATTACCAAAATACTATTCACCAAAATACTTCATTTAATTATTGGTTATTTATAGTTATTCGCTTACGTGGCATTATAAATAAATCTTAAAAATTCAAATATTATTATTATCAGTTCTACTCACGCTTTATTTCTAACTATAAACTATAATATGCAGGTTGCTTTACGTAACATAGGCCACCTAAAAAACTGAAATCAAACACCCAGCTATGTAAAAAGTGATGCTCTAACATAAGATAAAAACTTATCAGTGAATTGTAAATCTCACTTACCTTTTATTTTTACCTGCTATTTGTTTTATAGTCATTTTTGTAGTAACAAATAATGCCTTACAAATTCACACACTTATTTCAAAATGATATAATAAATCGATTTCTAAAAAACAGCAAGATCGACTAACGGACTGACATTTTCTGACGGTCAAAACATCGATATTTATGAACGATATATCGATGTTTTAGAAACATCGATGTATTATTTGCATCCTTGATTATGATTATCGTGTAACGTCATGTTAGGGTACATTAGGTTAGCTTAGTTTAGAGCTACATTTTCTGATCCATTGTCATCTTTGATATTTTCACTGCTTCACACGAATAATTCGAAATGCATTTATTGTGAATAAAAATGAGTAAGAAAAAAAGGGATGAGATGAAGTTTAATGCATACATATTTTCTATTCCTAAGTAAGTAGATTTTTATTATTATATATTCCATTGTATCACTTAGAATAATAAATATCAAAGAAAACTGAGATGAAAAATTTGAGACGAAGAAATGACGCAGAACTTATATCTTTAAACAATAAATATTTTTTTTTGTTTTTTTTGTTTTTTATTGAAAAAGATTAATATGAATTCCACAGATATTTTTAAAAATTCAAAATACTAAGAATAACAGCTGTCCAAAAAAAACTTCTGGCAGAAGGTATATATATTCAAACAAACATAACAAAAATGGATCACTTATAGATAGATTTGTTTTTAAACGTAGCTAGTACATGTGCGCGCGTATAAAGTTTTTAAATAATATTAACACTTTAATGTCAAATGACGTAGTAGTAATTTTTTTCAAAAACAAAAGCTGAGAGCGTTTGATACAGTAGTAAGTTTTTTTTATAAAAAGATTATAAATTTTGTTGGTTCTATGCAACCCAAAAAATTAACTATACCAAAATAAAATTTACTTTCACGTTTCCTCTTGCCAGTAAAGTGTTAGTTATACCTTCTAATGCTTTTAATTTTGAAAAACATCAAATATACATTATGTTTACATGTAATTATAATTTTTGTATTAGGTTATCAAAATGAAAGAAGGAAAATTTTGATTATGGATATATATCGGCCATATTGGCAAATACATTGAACATGGATATAATAGACATAGAACATGTGGAAACCTGTGTACGCTCCTCTAAACATCCAGCTACAATACATTGCAACTGCATCAGTTCGAATTCTGTATGCTATGTAGCAATTACTATCGCAACTTTAGCTCTTCTAGGGGCTATAGTTTTCATATGCAAAGATTACATTAAGGTGCTGCTCTTCTGGATAGAACACCAGAATATATGGGTTATCACAATCATATTTGTTGCACTATTTACAGTGGTTTCTTTTCCCATTGTAATTGGATATTTATTCCTCATTGTTGCTAGTGGTTACCTTTTTGGCATTGTGCGAGGCATAATGATGGTTGTTCTTTCTGCAAATTTGGGCATTGCTATTGCACACGTTACTTTGAGTGCTTTCTCTTCTAGACTACCAATCGGAGCATTGTTACAAAGTGATACTGCAAGAGCAATACTTAGAGTAATTTCAGGTCCACAAGCTTTTAAAGTTGTTCTTTTTGCAAGATTAACGCCAATACCTTTTGGCCTACAAAATACAATTTTTGCTGTACGTATATATATCACAATAATGTGAAATATGCTCATTTAACTTTACAGTAACATATTCTATACCGATATATATCATTTACATAAATAGATATTATAACAAAAATGTTCAAAAAATTTTGTTCAGATTACAATGTGTCTGTAACAATTAAACTAACTTTCAAGATTTATGGATTGTTAAATCTACTAAAAATATCACATATCTAATTTTAAACACTTTTTTTCATGATATAGGTTAGCAACATAACTGGTGTTCGCTACCACATAGCGAGTGCATTGGGCTTATTACCAGCTCAACTCATCAATGTTTATTTAGGTAGCAGTTTAAGGTCTATGCAAGATGTACTAGAAGATAGATCAACAGCAGCTACTGGCTATATTGTTTTCTGTTTTCAGGTAATTTACTTTTGCAGTGTTTACTTACAAATATATTACACAATATAAGTAGCATAAAAGGATTATTGAAAATCATATTTTCTTTTTTTATAGATATTGGTGGGAGTATCTCTTATGGTGTATGTTGTACAGAAAGCAAGGAGAGAGCTACAATTGGCCTTAATAGAAGCTGATCTTGCATCAATGACTGATACACCTCACTATTTATTAGATGTTATGCCAGATTCTAAAATGACTTTAACGAATTTCATTGCTTTGTAATTGTAATGTATCCATAATTATTAAGTATATAATAACTATATTTTAATTAATAAGAAAAGGTATATTAATTCTTTGCATTCTGTAATTTTGCTGATATAAAAATGCACTGTACAATAATCATATTAGTGAGTAGAACATAAAGAGTTAATATCTTTTCTATGAGAATAGCAAGAACTATCTATGTATGTTATTAATTTTTCTTCTTATTATTCTCTTGTCTATTATGTTCTGAAAGTATTTACAAAAGTTTTTACATATACATAAGTAATAAGTTTCCATAAACAAAAATTTGTAAGTTAATTAGCTGCTTCCTATTTATCTTTTTGTTTAACTTCCAAATAACAATTTATATAATATTTCATTGTGTGATTTAATCTTTTCTTGAAGACTGTAAGCTCAATTTATTTTATGACTCCAGTCGTTATTTTTATTATTATCTTCTTTCTGTCTCCAGTTAATGTTACATGTAAAAAAAAGTGATTTGTGAAATGAATAATAGTAGATATATTCTGTATTATATATTTATATACTTTCTTTTTACATATTGATTATAAATTTGATATACAAATGAATTCAGGAGACTAAAATGACATTAGCATTTGTAATAGTCTTTCAGAACTGACAGCAATAATAATGTTTCTGCAAATGTTATAAAATAATCCAAAGAATCTCATATACAATAGCTTTCAAGTATTTTTGAAGATGAAATCATTTTAAAGATATTGCATTTTTGTGATATAGGTTATAACGTATTATGACACAATGATTTATTGTATAATATATTAGAAACAATTCTTGTGCCAAAACATATATTACTTTCAAATGTTTAAAAATATTCAATTGAATGTTATTTAATACAATTAATATTTATTAATGCAATTACAATGTTATTTAAAGTGTTTTATTATAATCTCTATATGGATATGTATCTATGTACATGAGTAATATTTTAAATGAAATTTAATGCAACAGAAAAAACAAAACACACATCAATATGTAATTTATACATAAATAATGTGACAATTTTTTTATTGAAATCATGAAGAGATTAAACTCTCGCAGATCAATTTCTCTTGATTTTAAAGTCTACATATAAACTATTGTAAACCATCATAATCTACATAAACTCCCTCCATAATATATGCATTTATTTACATTACAAAGTCTGCGTACTTTATACAGTATTCATCTTATTTGCTAGTATCTATATAAAATTAAAAGTTATTAGTTATTACTGCTCATAAATATTTAAAAAAAAAAAAATTATAAAAGAGGTTCAATATAATTGAGTAATTATTCCATTAATTACATATATGTATTTCATTCAATAAGCTTTTCTTCTTATATTGTTTTTGTATACATTTAACAATGGTTCATCACTTTAAATTAACATAAATCAATGATATCTATTCTCTGGATTGTTAATAAATTGAAAATGTAAATGTTTCTTAATAATTTGACATAAATTTAAAATTAAGTAATTCGGTTATTAAATTGTGTTTTTTTAATTCCACTGTAAAGATTATGCACTTTTCATAACGAAAGAATTTTTTAAACATTTTTTTTAAGTTATT
>JAIFRP010004409.1:386057-401603 GCA_032403825.1 Odynerus spinipes
TATATATTATATTGCATATTAATTATAGATTAATATAAATAATTAATGAATACTCCAATTTTCTGTAATGTAATCTATTTTTATGAGGTACCACGATCTATATTATCATATATTTCATGTACTTCATCCATTTTTAAAAGTTTCTCTTGAATTGATTTAATTATTTCTAAATCCTCGTTACTTAATTTCATAGTAGAAAATGGAATAACCTCTTCTTTTGTAGTAATTATATGATAATCAAGATTTTTTAGTTGGGTTACTATTTTTGGTAAAAGTTGTGGCTCGCATTTAAACTACAACAAAAAAGAATCAATGTATTGCAAAGGAAGATAGTAATGATAAGTTAAAAATAATAGTTTTGAAAGAGAAGAGTAAATTACAACCTTGTAACATTTATTATCATCATCTTCAATCTCTTCGATATCTATTGCTCCGATATTTATTGCATCTTCCATGGCCTTTTCCAATTCATTCTTTTTCTCTACTATTACTATACCATTATGGTTAAAAGCATTGCTTAGCAAGCCATCTGTAATCTTAGCACTACTTAAGTAAAACTAGTATCAATAGCGAATTATATATTTAAATTATGTATTATTAACCCTTTGCCTTATAATATTGAGTCAGATTTGTGAGATGGATTATTGATTAAACATACGAGACATGATTCACATTCATGATCTTTTAATTATTATTCTTTGTACTTGAGTATGGAATGTTCTATCGCATATGAAATCATAAGGCAAGTGGTTAAAGAGTATTTTTCATTCAATCCTGATACTTATATATGAAGAATATAAAAAATGAATACTAAAATATTTATTCTACATACTTGATTTTTTTTAATGTGCAATTAAGATTTATCTTTGCCTGTATTATATTATCTGACATAAGTTTTATGACCATGAGACAATTCCTTGGTCCAGCGATCTCTATTAAAGCAGACTGATCTCTTCCTTTAGAGGCAGCAAGTTTTTCAAGAAAAGCATTTACTGATGCAACAGGCATATTTACTTTCTTGCATTGTTCCAAGATACGTGCTAATTTTACATTTGTCGTTGGCTTTACACTGCCTCCTTCTGTACATTACATTATTAATTTAATAAAACATATCTCCATGAAATAGAAGATGAACATAACTTATATTATTTTAAACACATAACTAAATCTTATTGCACACAAGAATTATAGAAATATATTGTGAAGTACCTATAACAGCAGCCTTTATTTTTTTCCTTAATTGTAAAAATAGTGCAGCTCTACTAGCATCATTCTCTTCTTTTTGATGTTTGATATTTTGCCATTTACTATGCCCAGCAAATCTTTTACTTTCTTTACAAAAGTTGTAAACACATCGATTAAGAATATAATTATGAAACACTTGATTCATTTTATTTAATGTTAAGGTCACAGTTCTCTATTACAACACACTAACAATAAGAATTTCTAACCACCTTGGTAAAAACACTGAAATGCAACAAAATACATCACCTCGCTACTTACTAAACATGTGTATAGAACACGTTTTAGTCATAACCAATCGCTACTATTCATACTTCCTATAGGTAGTATGAAAGTTCGGGGTACACGTACATACATACACTAAAGTAATCGCACATCGGAAAAAACCTGATGAAATATAATAGAAAAAAGATAACAAATGTTGAATAACGAAATATTAAATTTATCATCTATATTTGAGATGTAAAATACATGTGTCACTATATACTATATTCTTAATCTAGGAATAGAAGTGACAAGTTTTGCACGTGTACCTTGCCTGTGACGAAATTTTATTTTATAGATATTTTCAAATAAGTTAAAATGAAGGAAACTCTTTTATCAAATTGTGAACGAAATTTTATCAATGCATCTATACAAGAAGGAACGGTATATTTGTTAATATTTCATTATTTAGCCTTTTACAATCAAGGATTAAATCTTAACAAATCACATAACCTTAAATTGATTCAGTGATAAAATAAGCATTATATCGTATTGATATTATCTTATATTTACATTTTTCATTAACATTTCTTTCAATTATTTTAGCGGTTAGATGGAAGAGATTTCTTTGAAGCACGATCCGTTAATATTTATTTTGGTTCTAATTGGGGTTCCTGTATTGTATCCCTTGGACAAACAAGGTAGATTTGTATTTTCTATGTTAATATTTTTGTTCGATATTAACCTGTTTTACTAAATATTTCTATTATGAGTATGATCATGTACATATATAGCTTATATATTTGTTTTATAGGGTAGTCGCACAAGTGTCATGTGACATTCAACAGCCCAAAGCATCTCGGCCTAATGAAGGTATGATTTATATTAATGTTGAGCTGAATCCATTAGCAGCACAACATTTTGAAAGTGGCAGACAATCTGAAGCCGCTGTTTTGATAAACAGGCAATTAGAAAAATGCATAAAAGATTCTAAATGCATAGATTTAGAATCGTTATGCATTGTAGCTGACAAAAAGGTTATTACTGACTTCTTTATTTTTTTACATATAAGCAATCATATAAAGTAATAATTTCTAGACTGTATGGCTAAATTGTCTAGAGGGTCATGTATTGATAGTCAATATTATTATTGCTTGTACTCAAATATAACTTCTGTATGTATGTATCAATAAGTCTACCCATGTGATTAAATAATTTTATTAGTTGATATAAATTAGTGATATAAGTTAAACATTGGAAAGCTGAAATTTTTTAATCATTTTTATATAGTAGTGTACTCTTATATATCAATCATTCAATCATTTGCTTGGCATATTATTGTGAATTTTAAGAAAACTACAACATTTCCATTTTTTTACAATAAAATATGTACTAAGAAAATTAGTTAGTTGACATTGTTTTGAGAATGAGCAAGAAATTTTTTTACAGAAGCAAGGGCATTTTTGCAAAGAGGTTAAAAACCACTGACTTTAGAATACAAAGTTTTGTTATTTTGATAATATATTAATTAAAAACTAATAACTATGCATTTTTTAAAAGTAAATACTTCAATTAATTTATTTATTTATCTAACTAACTATGAGATCATATTGAAATACATATTAAATTAAATGTTATTTATAAATAGGTATGGAATTTAAGACTTGACATTAACATTTTAAATCATGATGGGAATTTGATTGATTGTGCATCCATAGCTGCTCTTGCAGCACTTCTACATTTCCATAGACCAGACGTAACATCTACTGGAACCAACATTATTGTTCATTCATTTAATGAAAAGGATCCTTTACCATTAACACTCTTTTTCTTACCTGTTTGTGTTTCTTTTATAACATTTGAAAGGTTAGTACTATTATATATTATATTATCACTTTTTTAGACAAATTTACTTATTTGTAAAGATAGTTTATACTATATAATATAAATACAATAAATTTACATATATATGTATGTATATTTAATATGTATAAATAAAGATATATATCCCTTTTATATAAAATATTTTAAATTTTATATAAAGTATTTACAAATAAATATCAAGAATTTTGAATACTGTATAAGGAAGTAAGTACATAGATGTTACATTAAAATTTAAATAATGTTTCATATTTTGTTCAGTGGAGCTACTGTTATGGATCCCACTTACATGGAAGAAAGAGTTGGTGTAGCTCAGTTGACTCTTGGTATAAATTCATATAAAGAACTTTGCAGTTTACACTTTGATTATCTGACAAAAACACTGACTGTTGAAGATGTAATATCTGTAGCTTCTAATCATGCAGCAAAGTATGCAACTGAATTAATACAGCAAATTAAAGAAGCAGTTGCAAAGGATGTCAGTTTAAGGTATAATATATATTGTATGCAGATTAACTATAATATTACAATGTAATTTTATCTATGGATATATCCATAAAAATTACATCATTATATATAATGTAATTTTATCATTTGTAGATATAGCAAAGACAGCACTTATAAATGCCACATCAAAGAGTGCATAGTAATGAATAAATTAACTAGTATGTATAATGATAATATTAGCATTAGATTACGTAGTTGGAAGGCAACACAAATACTTAAACCTGGTAAGTTATTAAAAAAACAAAAATATAAATAACCAAATAATTTAAAATAAACGACTCCATAATAATTAGCTTGCATATATTTGTACTACCTGCTTTTTACAAAAAATGTGTACATGTATATACATAAGTACATATCAAAATAGTACAACTTATGTTAAATAATTCCACAATGTGTTTTTACATACTAGTAAATCTGTATGTATTTTTAATGTTTTTTTTAACATTCTTTCAGAAACTCATAAAGCTGATGGTAATGACAATGAAAATGAAGAGTGCAGTCGTATTGTGCAAGTAGATGAAGGATTTGCTGAACTGATAACAGATAAGGTATTGCTATTTCTAAAATATGGATAAGATATGTAGTAATATGTTGATAGTATTATCTTAATGATTATATATAGGCAAAGTTAATAGGAGAAGGTGGTCACAATGCATGGTGTCCATCTTCAGACGAAGAAATAAGTGATGATGAATTTATATCTACAGACAAACCTACAAACGTTGTAGATAATAAAGCAGGTAAATTAGAATGTGAATTGGTTATTAATATAATTAAATTGTATATTTGATAAAATAGGACATTTTATTTATTATTATATATTGCAGAATTAAGCGGCGATAGTGAAGAAGAATTTACAGAAATAATTGATAAAAAAGATATAATGTAAAACATAATGAAAATCAGAATTATACACAACAAATTAATTGTATCTATTTATTATACTATGACTGTAGTTCATAGAACTTGATGCTATTATTGATATTAATGCTGACAGTATTGCATAACTATTTAGAGATAAATTTTTTATTCTGTCTAGAAATTGTAAATCTATATGTGAGACAAAAGAAAGATGAAATATCAGGATGTATATTTACTATAAGAGGTAATGCCACTTTAGAAACCGAAAACAAGCATAGTTCTGATACATTTTTATGGATTCATAATGAATAGAATGCAAAATCTGTTTAGAGGACTTTTTTACATAGTTTGAACAATTGTTACAAATTTTTTCAAAATTTTTTCTTGCTGAATGGCGGTGACAAGAGCTCGGTATAAGAAACCTTGTTTTGTAAAACGTGTTCCACATAGGTTTTTAACCTACTGCAAAAAATCAAAGGTTTTTCTTTTCTGCATTAGATTAGCTCGAGAAGTACATAGGATAATTAAAAAATGTTGATATTTGTAAAAATGGCACGTTTGAAGCGTAAAGTTCATTTTTTCAGTCAAAATTTAGTATAAAATTGTTTATAACATGAAAAGTTTACAGTGTATCGAAAAACGGCTATGTACTTCTATGCATAATGTAACTTAAAAGGTACAGTTAAAATTTGAGGTGAATCGATGAAGATTTGATGGAGTTTTGTTTCCGGTCAGCTTAACAAATGTATTAGGAGAACCAGAAAGTAATGTCGTTTTCTTTACATTAAATTCAAACAAATAAATTTGTAACAAGTTTTTATTTTTAACCAATGATGTAATTACCCTCGTTATCAACAACCTTTTGCCATCTAGTGTGCAAATTTTCAATGCCGGATCGATAAAAATCGGTTTTTGAGCAAAATGTCTGGAGATGGCATTTTAAATATCATCCACATTTTCACATTTTTTGTCACAAACTGTGAATGCAAACTTTTACTGTGAACAATTGGATCGAGTAAATCAATCTTTAATTGAAAAGTGTCCAGCGATTGTCAACAGAAAAGGCATTATTCTGCAAAATGACAATGCAAAACCGCACTGCGCAAGACGAACCCTGGAAAAAAATTAATGAATTGGGGTGGGAGGTACTGCCTCACTCACCATACTGGCCCGACATTACACCATCGGATTTACATTTATTCCGATCGCTACAATACTTTCTATGTGACAAAAAATGTGAAAATGTGGATGATATTTAAAATGCCATCTCCAGACATTTTGCTCAAAAACCGATTTTTATCGATCCGGCATTGAAAATTTGCACACTAGATGGCAAAAGGTTGTTGATAACGAGGGTAATTACATCATTGATTAAAAATAAAAACTTGTTACAAATTTATTTGTTTGAATTTAATGTAAATAAAACGACATTACTTTCTGGTCCATCTAATAGTTTCGAGAAAAACGCGTTTGAAGTTTTCGATAGCATTCAGCGCACCGTTGAAAAGTATTGCGGCAGAGCTGAAAGGTACATACTTGACGATAATTCACAGACAAGGCATTTAAAGCTTTCTCTCCACTATAATACCTACAGTACTTTATTCTTAGGACCCCAAGGTATCATTTAAACAAGAAAAACAAATTTTCGATTTTCCAAAATTTCTAGAGTGATATTACCTCATAATTTTATGGTGTACACTTTACACCTTTATTTTGGAATAAGAGAAAATACAAATCTTACAAAATCTTACATACTCTCTTCATCATAGCTACACTTGATAATATTTGTAAAATTTGTATAAAACAAAATTACATATCTTTGTACAAAATAATTTAATACTAAATACATACTGCAATGTATTACATATTGTTTTGGTATATGTCATGACCATTTTTAATTACCACAAGGAATATGATGAATTTAGAAAATAAAGATGAATAATTTCCCTTATAATATTTAATTAATATTTTCCAATCTTTATGAAATAAAAATATTCAGATTATATAAATTATGTTCCATTACTGTCTTATGCAAGATCTTTGCGTACTGATTACTTAAAAACACTCATATATATATACACATAACTCTTAAGTATTTTGTAAAAAAAATTCAATTTATGCAAAGATCTAACAATTTGTTATTGGTACCTAAAGTTAGAGATAATTAAACATACAGGTCATGTAATTAAAAAACGAAAAAAAAACAAATTTTTTTTCAAGATAATTTTATACACAGTATACACAATTCTTATAAAATACTTATTAACAAGCGAAGACTCATATATGCTTTTTATCTTACTAATATTACAATGACGATTGATCATGAATATCCATCTTTAGCTACGTTGTATCATTACTCAAACCATTCTTCTGATCCAATTTATTTGCATTGGTTTTAACTGTGAAGATGAAAATACTTAAGGCATCTTTTTCATTTACAGGGATAGTTTTAAAATGTTTCATAAGAGTCTGTAATAGAAAAGCAATGAAATACTATATAATGCACCTATAAGCCACTATATTGAATACTCAAAAGTATATTAAATAAAGTACATAATAAATAATTACTGATTAATAGATGATTTAAATGCTTAATTATGTAAAAAATACTAATTAATTATAAATTAAAACAGTATTTATATTATATGATATTTAGATGCTTACATCAGCCAATTGGGCTTTATTGAGGCCTGGTCGAGTCGAGACTTTATAATGTCTTTTATAACGCCTTAAAGTACCAACTTGTAATTGAAATAGATCCACTTCTGGAAGATCATTATCTGTTTCACCTGAATCTTCTTCTGAGTCTTTACGTCTACGTTGTTGCTGTTGTTTGGATCTTGCACACTGTATCACTTGTTTATGATAATCACAAATATATATGTGACGTGCCTACATATAAAATATAACATATGTAATTATAAATAAAGTAACTTTAACAATTAATTTTACTTAATTTGGTATGTACCATGTTTATGAAAAATGTATCCTATTGTTATAAAATTTTTAAATAAAATTATGTGTGTGTGTGTGTGTGTGTATATATATATATATATATCAAAACTAATTATTTTGCAATGATTGTGTACCTGATCATATTACATATAATCTAAAAATGATGGTGCTGAAAACATATAGGTTTGTTCGCGTCTCATGTATTTTCTGCTTTCTTGTGTTTGTATTAAAAGTATATATACAAAAAGTGCAATGCAATTATTTATTTATTTTGTTTGAAGGTGCAAAAAATGTAAGTAAACAAAATAATCAAACTGAATACACAAAGCTGGTTTATTATTGTTTCTTGGAATCAGGTCATCTTGCCAGAGAGATATATAAAGCATGAAGATACTTAGGAAATAATTATTGATTTTAGTTGTAAGAATGTGATGAGTAAATATATCAATTTAATTATAATGTAGTATTAATAGTTTCTTATATTCAAATAGATGTCACTAAATCTATGTGCTTTTTCTTAAGATCTTTATGCCGAGCATGACATCCCTCTGTACTTTAATTCAGAAAGTGCATGCGACTCGGACAAACCTTGTGATTTCTGAGCAAAAAGTACCATTTGATCCAAATTAAGTTTAAGACGTCGTTGAGTTACAGTCTTTTGAATACGCTTGCTGTAAGAAGCATTGCCAGCTGGTCGAGAACATCTTTCGCCCTCATCTACAAGACAACAAATTTGGTCTGTAGCTCCTCTCGAATCTTCTTCACCTGTGCTAAATCCGTTCATTTTGAATTCTTGATATAAACGCGCTGTACATAAGATGAATTATATATTATCGTTTACAGCGTATCGACACTTGAAAATGCAGTAGTATCAATTAATCGTCAGCGATGAAAAACGCACATAACTTCGGTTTTTTCTTTTACTTGTAAACGACATTCTTCCTTTTTATCCTGTATATACTCGTAGAAACTTTACTTTTCAACCACATACAAAAGATCCGTAAATCAATAACTTTCAATTTGCTCTTCGTATTGTCACAATTTCTTATATCAAATTGTACTACTTATTTAATAAACAACACAGCAAACACTTGTCACCTATGTGAACGTTTACTACTCTCCTATTGTAATATACCGTACTTTATATAAATACAAAGTATGAGTAACCACCAGCAATTGCTAATGACTGCCACTGTTAGCAGAGATTTATTAGCCCTGCACAATGAACCTCTTCCTCGGTTTAACGAAACAGAATGCAACCAACGCAAACCCTTTGTATACAACCGGTCGATTATGAGTTCCTTGCGTTAAAATCGTATTACAAAATTGTCCATTAGTTTGAAATTTGTCATGCATCGTAACCAATCGGCTTCCGTCTTTTAAAAAGTGTGTTTCTTGCAAAGACCTTACATTACTATCTCTCTGCTGTAAGTAGTATATGCTTGTGGTGTCAGCACACCAAATTCCCTAGTCATAAGTTGGCATCGCCGATAAATATGGCGCTAACCAATCAGCTGTTAGCTGGGGACTGTCAACCAGTAGCAATCAGTGGCAAGCGTCGTTTGAGGAAGCGACGTGTTTCGAAATTAGCGCATCCTAAAGATGGCTTCCCACGGTGTGTGGTTCACGCTAAGTCGCGCGAGCTCGTGCTCACAAGCCGACGAAAGCGTGCATGAGCATGCAGTTCGAGGTGGTGCATGGTAGTCTGTGGCGACGCATCTGACCTGCCGCGACGAGAAACTAATTCGTCCACTCGGTACCGACGTTGCCAAATGTATTAGAAACGTTTCGCGGGAATTTCTAAAAGTTGTCGATTTATTTAACAACCCTATCATTGAATTTATTGAAAGATTTATGTAATTTTTGTAGCCGTAGTCTCATCAAACAAGAGGTCTGGATTGCATCTGGGTTGGATTTCTGTCGACGAAAGAAACATTGGCAGAAATCCAACCTAGACAAAACCCAAACAGCATTTTTAGAATACGAAACGGGCTTAGGGATTTCTTGATGAACTTCCCTAACATGTCTATTATGGGACGATTGTCTGGCAAATATTTTGTCACAAATATTACACAACATTGGCATTTTATTTAAATTGTTTGTCTGGGTTGTGTCTTCTAGTATAACCTCAGTAGTCTAACCTCACTTTTATAAAACTTCAAATTATGGCGCGAAACACTTTGTTAAGTAACCATGGCAATGTCGGTACCGAGTGGGTGAATTAGTCTCTCGTTCCGCCGCGAGTTGTTAATTTAAAAAGTGCAGAATGAGCTCGCGCGGGATGGCTCGTGGATGCGAGATGGGCGGATGAGTGTCATCTTTTGTTTATTTCTGAAAAATGAGTATATATGCATCACGACTTAAAAAAAAGGACAATCTCATGTCAACATATAAGAGGAAATCGAGAAGAAAAACTAAAGAATCCATGAAAACGAGTAGCGGTGTAAACAACATTTACAAACCTGATTGGCCGTTTTTGGATGTTAATCCAAAAAAAACACAGAATTCTGATGTGAGTGTATATTTTTATTAGAAAATTATTTTACAGTTCTTATCATTACGCATCGTTCAGAACCGTTATCCGCGGTCCTCACGCCGATGTTTTCTATGTTAAGATATCAGTTCTATACCAATCTTTTCAGCTTTCGCCCTTCGCGCCGAAAACCTTTTCTATTCGTTTTTTTATCGCATGCTTTATTACTTCTTTAAAATTATTATGTGTCGAACGACTAACAGTTGAAGGGTTTAGAAGCCAATCAGTGTAAATATATAAACAAAAACACTGAAATAAATTACTTGTTTTTGTGAAATTGGTTATAAAAAACTATCATTACCTATGAAATTGCAGAATAATTTCTTTTATTGAAAGATAATACTAATAAATCTAAATACAAGAAAATAATCCAAAAATAGTAAAAGTACTAAAAAAAATCAAAATTTTCACAAAAATCTGACTTAAGCTATATGTCCTCTGAAACTTGTTGCAAAATCAGTTTATATAATTTTAATCGTATCACTGGCATTTTTTGCTTGCTTTGAAATTGAAGGTTGTGTTTTTTCGTTTACTCCTAGCAAATTTTGGATTTTGGATTTTATAAAATGGGTGGTAATGCGGTGGAATATAAGCCAGTAAATCAAACGTGTGTTTCTTTTACTCCTTCACAAGTCTTAGATTTGGATAAAATGGCTCTTGAATAATATTAACCAAACTGGGAGGTCTTCCTTTCATTGTGGCCTTTGTAATATTGATCTCATAAAAGAGAAAACTATGTTGCAAAGTTTCTTTATAGAAAATTGATTTTAGCTCATTTTTGCAATATCTAAGCTATTATTTTATGTTTAGCCACTTAAATTCTTCACTTTTCATTTCTGTTACCTTTAAAGAATTCATTTTTTTGGCAATTGCAACTAAATTGACCTAGTCTTATAACCTTAAATAAACTCTTTATTTCTTGCTTTTGACTCAGTGATGTCAAAGTTGGTATCGTTCAGAAGATAACTATGTCAGAACACGAGGAATCTGTGGCCAATAAAAGATGCAGTCATTCCTGATTCTTGCACAAGCTTTAGGAAGGATATACTTAATTTAATATTTCGATTCTAGCCTGTGCAACAGTCCAAGTACATAATGATATGATTAGAATTGCTAGCACGCTCTTTTAAATGTTTAACCAGACACAATACAACTTTCCGTAGGTGTCTTTGTTGCGTTCTTTGCAGGGTACATTGCCAGACTCCTGCTCCATCTTACAGTCTCTTTCTTTCTTAAGTACTATCTTATTCTATTTGATTCTAACGGCCCTATTTCTCTCTTTCTCTCTCTCTTTTTCTTCTAATTCTTAAACTAGTTCTAATTTTTCTTTAGTTTACATCCTCAGCCTTTCTCTATTTATACCTTTGCGTACTTTCACTCCCTCTCACTCACTCCTGCACTTCCTCTTTCTTATACAGTTTGATCTCCGTTTCTGCTGTTCTTCCCACTCATACCTTTTTCATTCATTCTTTCTTCCTCACCTACCCCACCCTTAATCACCTTTTCCATTCTTCCCCCTGCCTGTTACTATCTAGCACCCTCTTCACCTTTTCCCTTATCCCTTCTTCCTCATTTTCTTCCCCCTTGCATCTCATCAGGACATGTTCCCAATCTTCTTCCTCGCCTCCACATACTCTACATCTGTTTTCCTCCTCACCCATCCAGTACCTTCCTCCCCTCATTTCGTTCCCCAAACTAAACCTGATTATTAGTCTCGATCTATCGTCTTTCCACCCCTTCTCTAAGTATCCTGGTGTTTCTTTTCCCACACTTCTCTATACCACCTATTATATTTTGATTTTACAATTCTTTCCACATTTTCCAACCTCCCTTGCCTCCTCTCTTTCCTCTCCCATATTCTCTCCCCATATATATTATTTAATGGTATTACAAACGGATGTATATTCTTATTTTGTACTTATATTTGATTGTTATTTTCTTTTATCGATACCGTTTATAATGACTTGTTGATTTGCCAGTTCGTCGCCTGCATATGGGTATTTTCCGATTGTTGCACAGAGCGTTTAGGTGTCACTGTTGCAACGTCTTGCAGTTCTGGAAGGCCATGCTTACTCCTTTTATTTCGAGCAGTTGCTTATCATAGTTAGTGCACCAAGTATTCGTAGTTCTCCAGACAATTAGCAGCTTCATCGTATGCCATTTATCGCAATGTCGTAACTAGAACAGGTAGCCAAATTTTTGCTCACAAGTGCTGCATTTTCCTTTTATATTGAGACCAAGCTCTTTTGATTTTACTGAATTTTATTATATTATAAAGAAAAAATTGTTCATAATAATCAAAGGGCTCCACCTGGCGTAGCCAGGTCAAGGGCTGCCAGGGCTCTGACGGAATAAAGTGAAAGAAAGACAAAAAAGCCAAGCGAATTGTTATAAAGTTGGGTGCTAGTTGATTTTACGAACCAACACATGGACGAAATATTAACAAAGTTAAATAAGAATCGACTAGAGGTGAGCAGGAATCTCACACAAGGGTAGGTAAGTTGGATGACCCGATAGGAAGGATAGAAAGTACAAGAAATAGAATATAATAATATAAGGAAATAAGATAATTTACTTAGAGTTTTTATAAAAAAACGATTGTAAGTAGATACTGCAGAAAAAATCTGTTCATCTTTCATTACAACCGAGTCATCTATTTGCATTATATTTTGCAAACATACATGACAAGTTTTAGTATACTGGATGACATCACTTGTCTTTAAAAACATATCTATACAAATATAAGTAGTTTCAATTAAGCTGTCGTAAATCGGAAAATTTAAAGGGAAGTTAGGCAACATACTAAGTGCATCGTTTAAATTTAAACGTGCGGATTAATTTAGAAAAGATTCTAATTGTGCTAAATTACTGAATTTGCCTTCATCCTCACAATTACCGCAGTTTGTGGAAGATGCAACAAAGGCATTGAAAATTAAGCTTTTGTAATAGCCCATGAACGCGGTACAAGTCGGATTTACATTTCTAACCCCGTGTTGCCTTACTTGACCAACAAAATTTTCTATACAATCTTGATTAAATGATCTTGTCGCAAAATCAGTGAAACCAAGATTGTATAGTGATTCGCGCAATAATTTAAAACCTCGAAGGGTGTTCGACCCTTCTTTCGACTCACCCAGTTCTTCAAAACTGGCGGGCGTTTTCTATCTCTCATTTTGTGCGGTATAAATTTCATATTTTGAAAAATAGAAATCGCCTTGTTCCACATTTCCTCGTGCTCGTAAGGTCCAGTAACAGAAATTTTTCTTCTTATACTATACTTGCTGCTAATTTTACTACTACCGCCATTAACGGTATAAAACAAATCGTTCAAAAATAAAAGTAAGTGCGCTGTAGCTTCACCTTCTACAGGCATCTGGCTAGACCCGCACTTACTTTTAACTTCAGTTCGACTCATCAAAGAAATAATTGATGCTACAGTGTTACTGCAAAACTTGCGTGCATTTAGAAACCTTCATTTTTTTATTTTATTTTGTCTGGGATAACGTGTTCGTCGGTGAGCTTCGGCATCGTACGTAACGGTCCAGATGATCGGTCGATATAGTATGCAGTTTCTATTTATATGCGATCATTTTGCAACCTGCTTTTTATTATTATTTAATGTAAATTCCAAATCTTTTGTTAATAAATTGTTTCTGATACATTTTAAAAGATGGGGAGGATCAAACAACGGAATGATTTTATCCCCGTTACTAACAATTGTATCATCCGTGAAAACGCCACAAGTTTGAAAAAATTCGCGCTTTGTTTCGAAAATTAAATTTTCAATTGCTTTTGTGTTTGTCACATTTCGGTCGCATATCGAAGCTACAATTCGGAGTCCAGCACCATGCGATCGTTTTACAATCTCCTTATAAAAATGAACAATATTACTTGGGGAAGATGTCCCTTTTGTGAACGTGTATGCAACTGGTTGTTTCCAGGGATGCTCACCGTAAATCCCCTTAAACATCCAGCCCATAACATGATCTGCGATTTCACTGTTTTTTTAAAAACCGTCATCTACTTAAACCTTCAACACTATCGGTGGATGAGTTAAAAGCTACAGAAAGTTCGAGCTTCATCTCATCAAATACTAATGCACAACATCTATTTCGCTCATCCTCGACATTCGAAACGCGATCTTTTAAAACATGAAAAATATTATCGCATAGTCCTGGTCACAGATTAATTTTTGTTTGCAGCTTTCCTCTCCACACTAGGGAGACAAAATTCTTGTGCTATATATTTATAACACTTCGGACTTCTTTTATATAAGGAAAGTGCAAATAATTTTTCTTGCAAAGTATAACTTCGCGCAAATACCTTTTTACCCATATTCCGCATATGGGAAAGAAAAAATCCTCTTGCGGGCTCCACCATACAATCGAGATTATCCCACATTCCTTTTCGAAGTTGATCTTCTGCTTCTTTCAGCCTCTGTTGTATATTACATCGCCGTCTCCGGGATTAACGAATTGCTGCTTTTAAGCTGCATATTGTGGTATATATTTTGTTTTCTCTTCTTGATAAATTCCTGTTTCTTTTTATGCCAAATGCCTCCAGTGTTAATCCTGGAAAACGAAATTTCATTAAACATTGCAAAAAATGTTCTAACAATGTACCAAACCACACACAAAATTTGTCAACTATGCCACCTCAAAAAATTTAAAAATAACATGATAGTATGAAAGCTTTCAGAAGAAATTGTAGTAGAAATCGGTATCAAATAAAAGACAGAAAAATTTCTTCCTTGTTAGGGATTTTATCCATTTTGTTATCATGCATATTATGGGATATTCTCATTACAAGGTAAAAGAACTCCAGGCTGCATGCCTTAAAGCTTGTTAACCCTTTGCACCCGAGGCCTTTTTCGCTTGCGCAAACCAGCAACTCGAGACGATTTCGGCCAAATTAGGGAAACATTTTACAAGTACTTTAAAATCATTTATAAACAAACAAACGTATACAAATAATAAAATTTCACCAATTTATTTATTTTTATATAAAAAATAACCAAATTTGAGAAATATTGTACTCTGTAATTAGTTTTTGTATGATATTTCGTAAAACAATGCCTAAGATGCATCCTAGGTTTATCAGGACACGTATCACAATAATATGTTACTTCTCGCCTACCTCCAGGCGTATTACGGTCAGAGCAAACCTTACAGTCCCTTTTCGGCCCTTTAAGTACTATGTGCAGCTTTCCATTGAGTCTGATGTCATCGGAATGCGACGTAGACGCTTGCTCACAAGTGTTTTTAAAAATTGCAAATGGCTCAGTGGCTTTTCCCCTTTTTAGGCACGACCGCAGGGAGTTCCTTATGATCTCAATAGAGCAAAAAGTGTAACATTCGATT
>JAIFRP010004410.1:4439-59683 GCA_032403825.1 Odynerus spinipes
GATCGGGATGAAATTTGTTTCATTTGATAGTTTTTAGTTTCCCATTGATTCCGTTTCGAATAAATCTTTCCATACCTTTATTATTTGCAAAATTATTGCAAAATTATCGATTTGTTGTATGATCGGGCACTACTCCTAGACGGACGGACCAATTCGATTGAAACCTTTTCCATCTTGTACGCATGGGTCTCCGATTGATTTCATTCCTAAACAATTTTTTGGTAGTTCCATTGTTAACAATGTTATTACAAAATTAGTGCAAGGTGGAACATGGTACAAATTGTTTATCCGGCCATAACTAAGCAACGGGTCCACTTATTCGAATCAAACCTTCTAAATCTCTTCGCGGATGTTATTATAAAAATTAAATTTAATATATCTAAATTATATCTTGCAAGTAATAATACACTAAAAAGAATGAAATAAAAAATATTTTTACAAAAAAATAAAAACCGACTTCGAACATGGAGCGGGAGAAAGCGCTGAAAAGTATAAAATAATTTTTGTTTATACATTAAAATGATACTAAAAAAATTTCAACTTTTTCGAAGGCGGCACAAAATGTCCTTGCACGTTTATTTTCACGACATAAGAATGAGTGCATTCACTTTAAAATCTGAAATCCGAACCAGCCAGATAGCTCTTAAGCAGAATGTACTGTTAATTTTGTGCCGCCTTCGAAAAAGCTGCAATTTTTTTAGTATCATTTTAATTTATAAACAAAAATTATTTTATACTTTTCAGCGCTTTCTTTCACCTCGCGAACGCTAATTCCATATCCTTATACTCGAACTTATTTCGAATTATTATTATACTTACAATAAACACTTTTGTTTAAAACGAAATTGATTATTAAAACCTCACGTGATCGTGCAGCTTCACAGACACATCAACACGCTAAATTCCAAACCGGTATTTTATTCTACTTCGAGTTCACGGCACGCGTTCAAGACTCGAGCAACCCAGCCCGGTATCGCGAACTCGCACGCGTAACACTCCAACATTTTGAACCTTATTATTAAAGGTTCGCTACGCTCGCATCCCCATTTTTCGGTGGTTATTTTGACAAAATTCGGTTTTTAGGCACGACCTAAAAAAGGAGCACAACCTTTTTTAGGCACGACCTTCTTTTATGATATTCTTGTTGGGTACAACCGAATTTTCGATATAAATTTCAACTCGATTCGCGGATGAAAATATTTATTCGTTCGCCATTTTTTATTGTCTGGATAAACAATTTTGAACAAATTCAGGTTATTAGCTGTTAGTGTTTAACATACTTTTACAAAGTTTGAATTCTTTCCGTCTTATAATAGATTTTTTATGAATTTTTTAATTTTTTAAACACCCGCCATTTTGTAATCGACAGTCGGATCGAACCGAAATTGTTCGTGGATCCTCTTTGGGTACAGGTGGATTTTTTATACAAGTTTCAACTCGATTCGTGTAGCCGTTTAGACGCTGGAGTGGATACACACACACACACACACACACACATTTCGGTCTTGTTATGAAACGTAAAGATCCAAAAGGGTTTTTGGATATCTCGAATAGTTTCGGAAATAATCGTCTGTTACACTTTTTGCTCTATCGAGATCATAAAGTACTCCCTGCGGCCGTGCCTAAAAAGCAACATCGCCCACTGTCGAATTGAGTAACCTCCTCCTTTTCAAAGTCGGTTAAAAAATTAAATGAATTTATTAGAGTCACCTCTCCATCCCAGGTCTTGAGAATTTTATCAAAGGAAATCCATCCGCGTGTTTCAGACGTTTAACACAACTTAAGCTTAAATTTAAACTTTAAATAAGATAAACAAAATTTGTTAAACGTTAAAGCGTTACTAATAACGTTAAATTCTATAGCATTATACGTTACAATCTTGGCAATGTACATTAAAGTCGCGTTATTCCTTGTAATATACGAGAGTACAAATATAAATGTGCAACTTTTGTACAGTCACATCTTATTGTCAGTAAAAAGTCGGTAATGCGGCGAGAAGTATTTCCTGCAATGACAAGTGTTTCGTTGTTCAAGTAAAGTGCAAAATAGAATAGAACAATTTATTACAACATGGGCAACAGGGGTCTAAAAATAATACAGAAAAGAAAATGAATAATAATAAAAAAATATATATGTATATAGAAGGGTACGAAGAAGCTATAGTTCGACCCTGTAGCAAAGCGGAGCTGTTTCAACCGCCAGTTTGGACTTCACCAACCTTCACTATCTATAACCACCCCGCCCCTTCATTAAACGAAAGTTGAAATACTTGTCGAATGTTCACAAGACTAAGAAACAAGACGTGCAAATGTAATCGTTCCACAGCAGTTTCTGGGAAGTCGATGGGAAGAACAGGATGTTATACTCACACACGGATACATACATACGTGCTTTCAGCTCATTTACTATTTCCTATGACCACCCCACACCTATGAAGCAAGCTCTAACATCATCCGTAAATTATACACGATGAAGTGGTATAACTTTTCTACAAAATCTCACACGAAAGGGTAGTTACACAGGACGAAAGACCTTACTACAAATGTAATAGCAATTACCGTTGACAATAATGAGAAGAACGGAGCTACACGAACTGTCGGTCAACTTACGTAGATCTATTAACAAATTAGAAATGAATTTATCTCTTCGATTCAGCTATGTCAATTCCTTATATTGGATTTCGATTTATGATTTATGATTTTTTGTCTAGTTCTTGTATTATGTCGTTGATGTTTCGTTTTTATTTAGGTGTACTTTGATACTTATGTACTTATGTCCTTGTGCTGTTCCGATTGTGCCTTTGGGTGGTTCCAAAATTCCTCCTGGCCCATACCAATGTAAATGTTTTGGTTTTCCTGGTGTCTGTAGTAACGGTATATTCCAGTCTGCGAGTTTATACATTTTTCGTGTAGCATCCATGGTAAGTTAACTGGTGGATAGAATTTGATATTACTAAATTTGTTTTGTATGATTGGTGTTGTTTGTTAATTATTCTTTGTGTTCGCGTGTTCGCAATTTATGTATGGTTTTTCTCCCTGTCTCTTGTTGGATAGTTTAATATTATCGTGCTATATGCATTACAATATTTGTAATATATGTATAAGTAAATGATGTTCAGTAGCGACTCGTGGCTTGAAATCATGGAGTTGCTGCAACTTTCAAAATATACGTACACACTACGTATAATATATACGCGTTTGGATTTTTATAATTTTTTATATAAAGTAAGAGAATTGTATAGAATTGTTAATGATAAAATTAAATATTACAAGCAAATATAAATAAATTAATAAATGTATTTACATATCGAGAAAAATTGGGGGCGTTACAATTCTACAGAACTTATGCACGAGCCGCCTCTGATGATATTATTTATGTTTTGCATAAATATAGTTCCAAAATAATGACTGGTATCTGTTTTAATTTTATTGATATATCTTTTTTAGAGGCTTATTGGTTTGAGTCGGATAAACATTTTAATTTTTAATTTAACAGAAACAGAAATCATTTCGCTTTTAAAAATAATACATGCTTTTGAAGTATAAATTTCCGATTGTGTATGTTTACAAAATGTATTACCTAATAAATCATTTTCTTTAAGAAGAAAAGAATTTTTTTATCATATGGAATTTTGTCAGTACTTTGTCACTATAATTATTATATAATTGGCAATTTTATTCATTTTAATTGAATTTTTCAGCTTGGATGACTGTAAGAAATGTTACTTACGTATAATGTAAGTCTAGTGGTTTTATTACTATTGACGGTGGTTAATACCTTAGAGAAACTGCGTATAAAATGTTTGTGTTTCCTTTTTACCTGTTTATCGTAGGTTTATCGTAGATATATTACTCAATGTATCGTATTAATTTTTCTAACACTTTTTCTAATCGCTTCACACCGTGAGATTCGATTTTTCCGAGAAGTGGTTATCACATTTCTTTTTTTTAAATTGCTGATATCTTTTTCATTATCACAGAGATCGTTGTTGCGTGGTTTTGAGTGATTTCATCACCTATTTCCATCGCTCAAGGGTTCGTCGTATGAGCTGTTTCTACTATTTCCGTTACGTGTATATTTATTACATGAGGTATTTCCAGTTTCACATCTATCTTGAAAATATTCTTTTGATTCGCTGTGTGTGTGTCCCTATCGCGTAAATTATAATACTTCTATATCAATTATAAGAATTCTTTCTGTTTCTGTCTCATGAATGTCTGCCATTTGAATCATATCTATCATACGAGTCGTTTCTTTCTCGTGAATACCTGTTGTTTAAGTTACTCCTGTAAGAACATTTATCGCGTAAGTCGTTTCTCTATCAGGCTTATAAAAATTTATCACTATTGTCATTATTGTTACAATCTTGTATTCAAGGGTCCCGTATTATATGCGCGATACGCGTATGATAGATACTAGATACTGAACATATATGTATACATGTGAAACAATTGAAATATTCAGACGACGATACTCGTAAAATATAGTACCGCGATACTCGTTTCGTGTATCCCAGAATCTTCAGCCACCTGCGATACTTTTTGTATGCAGTCGGCAGACAAAACGTAGAAACGAATGCTAGCATTTACACGCAAGCTACAGTATCGTTTAGTTCAGCTCTTATAGGGAAGTTATAATACATATAACTTTCAACATGCAAAGCGATATTTTTATAGCGGTAAATGTATTATAATAATTCGTAATTCGCCGGAGTTGTGGGATAAAAGTAATCCTGATTATGCTGATAACAAAAAAAGGAGAAACGCCTGGAAAAAGGTGATGAGTGCTATGTACGGAGAAAAGTATACTAACAAAGGGGAAAGAGAGAAGCAAATTGGTAAATACCTTTTATAAAGTTATAATTTTACAAAATAATAATAAAAATGCATTCATTTGTGTTATTATTTGTTCGAAAGTAAAAGCATTATCATTTGCTGGTGGTGACAGTCTGTTTACTTAAAATTATATATTTACATATTGGCAAGGCAAATCACTTTCTGTCACAAAATATTTTTTGAAATATTCACGAATTGTGATTAGTCCTGCTCCAGTGTAACTAGGATTAATATTTTCGATATTGTCTATTAAACCTTCATAGCTCAAAAAATCCTCATGTAAATATCCTTCTCTTGTACGAACAAAATTATGAAAAATCGCACATGCCTTGATAATGTCAACAGCTAATTTCATATGCACATTTAACACGTTAACTGCCGCATCGATTTTGCCCAAACTCGAACGGCTTCTAATTTTATTTATAATATTTTTCAAAATGAAGATACAGAAAAATTCTCTATCTCATCTTTTATATTAGACCTTACGCTTCTAGTAGAGTTGATTACATTCTCGAAAATAACAATAAACATTACACAGCAACGATTCAAATACAATCTGTAAAATTGAGTAGGGGGTCACCGGTGACCCCCACGACAGTCAACGTTTTAATGGTCTATGGAAAATTTGCCACTTATTGGTCAGAATACCAAAGGAACAGTCGATGAATCGACGAGCTCTTGTTAAACGATAATTAAAAACTTATTTATTAAACTTAATTATTTTGTGATAAATTTTTTCCGCCATACGGATGCATCATAGTATTAGATAATGCAAAAACCTCATCTCCTACTAAAACAAATGACATTTTATAATCGTTTCTTTTATCTAAATAGGCAGGTTCTGGAACGGTGAGAGTTACCGCTCGTAATTTCTTATTAAATTGCGAATTATTATAGACAGAAGCGTCATTATTTTTTCCATAATCACCAATGTCAACATACATAAAACAGTAATTAGAGTCATAAATGGCTAATAGTTGAATGGAGAAATAATTTTTATAGTTGTAGTATAATGAGCCACTACCTTCCGGTTTAATAACTAGTACATGTTTACCGTCAATAGCTCCGATACAATTAGGGAAATCACTGCTTTTCAAAAAGCCTTCTAATATTTCCTACCATCTTTTCTTATCTGGTAAAGGCATGCATGTGTTCTTCATAAAATTCCAAATAGTTTTACACACTTCTTGAATGACTAGACTTATTGCTGAGATCCCAATTCTGTAAGAATAATGTAAATCCGTTATAGAACAACCAGTGACAAGATACCTGGAAATAAATTTTATTCTAATTTTTATAGAATGGTTACAAAAAAAATGGAAAAATTTCCGCAATTCGTTTTCGAGAGAATTAGCAAAACGAAAACGTTGCAAATCTGGATCAGAAAAACCACTGAAAACTTATATGTATTTTGAACAAATGTCGTTTTTAAAACCATCCCTGTCTCATGCAGAGTAAGTACAATGTATAACGTAATTTTGAAAATTATTTATCGAATACATTGAATCTTTTATAGGTCGAGTAATAATTCCAGTAGCGTTGAAGAAAACGAGATTGAAAGTGAAGAATATGATGACACACTGGAAATACCTTCCTTTACGACACCACATCCATATTCATTTTCTCAATCAACATCGAGAAAGAGAAAAGTAACGGATAAGGGTGATTTTGCTACCAGTCTGAAACGGAAGCAAAAAAATGAAGAAACTATTATGAATGATCCGGATAGACACTTCTTACTTTCACTTTTGTGTGATTTTAAGAAAATACCAGATGCACTAAAGGCTAAAGTGAAAATAGATATTATTAATGCTATTGAAAAAAGAAAAAACTGATATAAATATAAAAAAATAACTGAAAATAATTCGTCCACGATTATAATTGCACGATAAGCTGCATCTATTCGCGTTGCAGACACAGTTCGTTCACAAATTCACTATCCTGGTAGAAACTTTATCCTTAAACTCGCTTGGCACACAACGAAGAGTCGTCGTCCGCTTACCTTACACGACGAAGTGATACGACATTCTGAGGACACCATACACGAAGTACGTAAGCACTCAGATCAAGACCCCAGGAAACACGTTACAAAAATTACCGTAGCTAATAATTAGACGAGAAAAAATGTAAAATGACACCAACTGTAATACAAGGAACAAATATAAACGATATTCCCCTCAGTCTATCGTGATTGCTATGAGATAATAGATCAGAATTGAATATCGAATTAAGGGAACGAACATCTGTTAAGGTGGTAATATGTCCCCTCTTATAAACTTTTATACTCGTGCTACTATCCATTCCAAATTATACGTGATTGCAGTCATGTCAATGTCTCTTCTTAATTCTCTAATAACACCGATTTGCAATTGTACCGTATTGCGAGAATGTGTAGTCAGAATAATTAATGGCTCCGCATGAGAAGGGACGTGTAGTGAGAAGATCGATTCAAGTGCCGCCACAGTTGTTGTCTTGCCTTCGTAAAGCATGGACAATTATTATGAAGACCATTATATTGCAATTAATAGAAAGATTTTGTCGTTTCTCGGTCTTTGGTACACTCAGCCATACAGAAAACGTATAGTTCGATGTTATATTATAAGCTTCGTGTTATTATATTCAATAATCGGTCAGGTAAAATCAATAATATAGATCAGTGATGAGCAACCTTTTTCGATAGTAAACAAAAATAAAAAACCTAATAATACGCATGGACCATTACAACCGCAATTTAAAAAAAACTAATTTATTAATTAGATTATTATTTAGAAATTTTTACTTTAGCGGACGGAATTTCTTATTTTAAACATAAAGTAAATGGGTGATTAACTTGAAGGAAGATATGAATAAATAATATCAAAAAACTTTAGCTAAGCAAAGTGGATCGTGCAAAATTATTACATAATAGTTAACAGACCTCGAGTTGCTCTTCACTGATCTAAATGATTATCATCGAGAGAAGTTTTTATTATTTGACAAGTTTTAAACATAATTGTAAGAAAATTTACGTGAACGTCGGAAGTAAAACGGAAGTCAAAAATATATTTCTTCGAAATAGCTATGCCAATTTTTCACATTGGACTTCAACTTACAATCAATTGTCTTCACGCTACAAATTTTTATACCCGATATCTCTATTACATCTTTGTATTACAATTACATTTCACATTTTGTCACAGTCAGTATTCAAAGTGAAATTTTATGACTTTGTGTTTATTTACTACGATAATATATCGAAGATATGCGAAAAACTTTTTCCAGATGCAGAAAGTTTACTGTTACGTTAAACAAGATTGGCAACTATTAAATGATGACGTTGAATTGAAGATCATGCATAAACATGCTTACGAAAGTAAACTTTTCACCATAATTTTTGGATGTACGAACGAAACTATATCTTACTTTGTGGTGGCATTATTTTGTTACCTAGAACATAGCCAGTTAAATATTTAACTGAATAAATGTTAAAATAATCATTAAAATTGTACTACTTATTTTCGTGATTGCAGTCATATTTTTCCTCTTCGTTAGTTTGTTTGTGTTTCCGCCGATTGTAGGCCACATTCTGTCCACAAACGAAGGAATAAGTAATAACGATCGCTTTCCAATAGTCTTCTGTATTGATTATTTTATAGAGCGAGAAACTTATTATTATCCCATATTAATTCATCAGCTTACACTTCTTATCGTAGCTGCTATAGTAGCGATTGGCTGTTATTCATCGTACTGCTTAATTATTCAGCACATCTGTGCACGTCTTTCTATCATCAAGTAAGAAAAATTTTGTGTTTAACGAATAGTATACATACTATACTTATTTTACTATACTAATCTACTTTATAGAGATAAAATTCAGCAGCCATTTAAATGTAGCCATGACAATAATATCCCCATAACACCAAGTGATCTGTCTCATTGGATAATCGACATTATTCAATCGTTTGCAAGAATTAAGGAGTAAGTACTTGTTACGATAATACGAAACCTTCTAAACTAAATATAATAGATATTATTATTATTATCCTTTTATTATCCTTTTCTACCAAAGGATCACTAGTTGGCTGAATACATCGTCCGAGAAGATTTATATGCTTCAAATATTGCTGGCATTTCTAGCCATCATCATAGACTTTCTATGTGTAAGTACTATTTCCAAAAGTTTACCAATTCGTTCAAAAATTCCAAAACCGTCATTATGTGAACTAATTGGGAAACCAAAGTGTACGAGTAAGAGAATTTTCGCACAATAGAACAGTGTTTAGCAATGAGTTTTATATACAATACTAAAGACGAAATGACATAAAATAAATATTGCTTCGTATATAACTTTATATATTGAATATAAAATCAAAAAAGATCTATATTGTTTAATTTTACTAAGATTAAACTTATGATCCCAAATTTTTTGACAGTTATATCACATAATTCTGGAGCACCAAATCTTTATTCTAAATTTGTTGCACATTTATCACGTTCAAGTTTCTTAATTATTTCGTTTTTTTCTCGTTGAATTGTCAGCTTCCATCTTGAATCGATATTTCGATGCATCGTTAATGCATAGGTGTCATTTTAATCTCATATTAAATTGTTATGAATAGATTTTTTCATATAGAAGGAAAAAATGCAATCTGTGAATTTATATAAAGTATTCTAATAGAAAATGTGTCTTTCGATTAGTAGAACGTTCGGATAATAAGTATTCCGATAAAAGAGATTCTACTGTATATGTTGTTAGTTGTTTCAGATGCCCATTTTACTAGAACATAAGGAAAGTAGAAAAGATATAGTTGTATTCATCGTTTTCATCCTTGGCACTCTATTTCTGTTATATGTCAATTGTTATCTCGGCCAAAGATTAATAGACTATAGTACAGAAGTCTACAAAGAAGTGTAAGATTAATTACATTTTTAGATAATACAACCATATTCACTTACCATTGTATTGTTTCAATATAACGTGAGTACCGAGGACATACTCTTATAAAATAATTATAGGTGCCTTGTACCAATTTATGAAATATCTCTGCAAACACAAAAATTATTGCTGACAACGTTAATGATATGCGCAAAACCGTGCGCACTTTCGATCGGTAAAATGTTTCTGTCGTCACATGAATTTTTTAGTGATGTATATATTACATTTCAATAAGTTTACATTTTGTTATCGAACTCCTTTAACAGTGGTTTAAATTGTAGCTCCTTCGGGCGTCATTATCTTTTGCCATAGTGCTGCATTCAACGTAAGAGGTATGAATATAAAAAATGAAGGGATTGTATTCGCATCGCTTACCTTGCGATCTGAAGAAAATAGTGCCGAAAGATATCGAGCGTTTGCAGGAAAGTATTCTCGACAAGTACAAATTGATAGTAGATGTGACATCGATTACATGTAAAATTAAAGACATGTATAGGCTGTGTAGAATGTATAATAAAAATCGATGCATTTATCATTGTTTTATCTTTTTTTTTTTAATCAGTCATGTTTTAATTATTTATTCAGTTATCCATTCTTTCCGCTCCTTTATTTTTTCTTACTATCTTGTACTTCTCTATCACTTGACATCCATTTTTTAACCGACTTCGAAAAGGAGGAGGTTACTCAATTCGACAGTGGGCGATGTCCTCATTTTTTTTTGTATGTTCGCGCACCATTCCTAGACGGATGGACCGATCGGGACGAAACTTTTTTTCCACCCAATGGGTTTTGGTCTCCCATTGGTCCCGTTCCCAACAAATTTTTCAATACGTTTATTGTTTGCAAAGTTATTGCAAAATTACCGATTGTTTGTATGTTCGGGCAGTACTTCGATGCGGATGCACCGATTCCATTAAAACCTTTTGCATCTTGTACCCACGGGTCTCCCATAGGTCCCATTCCCAATAAATTTTTTAATACCTCCATTGTTAACGAAGTTATTGCAAAATTAGTGCGAGATGCAATATGGTCCCGATTGTTTATCGTATCTTTTGGAAGGAATGAGCCGATTTGTCGGAACGATAAAAAATATTGTTACCAAAAAATAAAAACCGACTTCGAACATGGAGTGGAAGAAAGTGCTGAAAAGTATAAAATAATTTTTGTTTATACATTAAAATGATACTAAAAAAATTTCAACTTTTTCGAAGGCGGCACAAAATGTCCTTGCACACTTATTTTCACGACATAAGAATGAGTGCATTCACTCTGAAATCTGAAATCCAAACCAGCCAGATACCTCTTAAGCAGAATGTACTGTTAATTTTGTGCCGCCTTCGAAAAAGTTGCAATTTTTTTAGTATCATTTTAATTTATAAACTAAAATTATTTTATACTTTTTAGCGCTTTTTTACGCTCCATTTTCGAAGTCGGTTTCTATTTTTTTCGAACAAAATTTTTTATTTGAAACATTGTGCTTAACTGGATTAATGCAAGACCTTTGCAAATTTCGGAACATGAAAATATTTATTTGTATAACTTCAAATTCTGTAATTGAGCTTCCCATATCCCAATTAATAGGGAGACAAAAATGTTCGGGTAATGAAATTGTCGAATAATAAAACAATCATTTTTCTGACATTAAATTTCATTTCTTTGAATGAAAATTTAGAAAAGTTACAATTTATGCAATAGTTATTTATTCCTAATCTTTTTAGCTGCTAAATCACATAAGTTTTTTTAACATAAGTAGCTATGTAGAATTATATTATTTTCGTGTCTTCAACCATCTAAGTCCTATTTCAAATGCAAGTATGCATACATTATGTCTAAACATCGTTACGAAACACTGTTCGAATAATAAAATGTTCGGATATTGGGGATTTGGATACGGGAAGCGGGAAGTTCTTCTATATGTGTATAAGGACACATATCCACACTATTGATGTAGGACCACAAGTTTGAAGTACACACACACACACCCATCAATGATTTCACCACGTACTGGTCACCACCCCGGTCGGACTATAATACTTGCGCTTACATGATACAAAACGAATAGTCGTCGTCCGCAAATACTGCACAAATAAGGGGTGCATTTCCTTCTAATAATATTCCAAACAAATGGATAGTTCTTGGAAAACGCGTAAAAACCATTGCCATTGCTAATAATTACGGAAATACAGCCCCTCAATTAAAATGTAAGGGACAGGTGTAAGAGCAATATTCGAACGGTGTGTCACGACTACTATTAAATAAAGAATCTCAAGCGAATATCGAGTTAAGGGAACGAACATCTGTTAAGATCGTAACGTTTAAATTCTTATGAATCATTTATACTCATACTGTCGTTTCCTCTTGTAAGTTACGTGTTACTATAGTCGCGTCAACGTCATTGTTTAATTCTCTAATAACACCACTGTGCAATTGTATCGTATCGTGAAAAAGGTAAGTAAGAATATTTAATGAAACTATGTGAGAAGGTAGGTAAAGTGGAAAGATCGATCAGAGTATCGCCACAGTTGTTGCCGTGTCTTCGTGAAATATGGACAATTTTGAAGATAGTTATTTTACGCTCAATCGAAAAATATTGTCATTGATTGGTTTATGGCACACTCAGACGTACAGAGAACGCTCACTTCGATATTATATCATAGGCTTTATATTCTTTTATTCTATACACATTCAGGTAAACGATATAATCTAGACGACTATCGTCTAAAAAAGTTGATATTATTTCGACGAGTTTTAATAATCGGTATAAGTGAACTTATGAGAATCTGCTAGTAAAACAGAAGTCAAGAAAATATCTTTTCGATTCAGCTGTGTAATTTTTATAAATTGGACCTCAACATACAGTCGGTTGCAATTACGCTACAAATTTTTATACCGACTCTCTGTTACGCCATTATATACTGCACCTATGTTTTAAATTATATAACAGTTAGTATATAAAATAAAATTTGGTGGCTTTGCGTTTATTAACTTTAGTCGGAAATACGTAAGGAACATTTTTTCAGATACAGACAATTTTCAATTACGTTAAACAAGATTGGAAAGGATTAAAGGATAACATGGATTTAAAGATCATGGAAAAATATTCTTACGAAAGTAAACTTTTAATACTGACTGGTTCATGTATGAAGAAAACTATATTCTATTATTTTTAATATATAAGATATATAGCCAGTTAGATTAAATATTATTACAATTACTCAACTTAAATCATCTATTTTCATCATTTCAGTCATGTGTGTCTTCTACGTTAGTTTGCTTATTTTTCCATCCATTTTACACAAAATTCTATCTACAAACGAAATAATGGGCAATGCCAATCGCTTTCCAATGCCCTCTTGTTTTGATTATATCATAGACCGAGAAACGTATTATTACCCCATACTAATTCATCAGATACTATTACTTACTATAGGAACTATAGTAGCGATTGCCTGTTATTCGATGCATTTGTGGGTTATTCAACACGCCTGTGCACGTCTTTCTATTATCAAGTAAGTCAAAATATTCGCACAAAGAATACTACAAGTGCGTCATTTTAATTCTATTTCAATCTACCTTGCAGAGGTAGAATATATTGGCTGTTTAAAAATAATCATTATAACGATGATATCGTTGTAAAACCATCTGACCTTTCTGATTGGATGATCGATGTCATTCAATACCTTGCAAGAACTACAGAGTGAGTACTTGTTACGATAATACGCGTTTCCAGAATCCGAAACTTTTTTTTTATCTACACGTCACAGAACACTGATCGTGTCATCATCCTTTCTTACCAAAGAATCGTTACCTTGGCGAATACATTATCCGGGAAGTGTTTCTTACTTCAAATACTGCTGGCATTTTTTCTCCTTGTCGTAGATCTCTTATGTGTAAGTATAATATTAGTTTTCAAAGTTTATTATAATGATTTTTATGATTTTACTAGTTGTTTCAGATTTCGAACATTTTAGTAGTTGTTTCAGATGCCTGCTTTACTACAGAATGAAGAAAATAAAAAAAATGCATTAATGTTCGTCATTTCCACCTTCGGCACTCTTTTTGTACTATTCATTAATTGTCACGTCGGACAAAGATTAATGAACTACAGCGCGGATGTATACCAAGAAGCGTAAAAATAAATAAAATTTACCGATAATGTTAAGTTGGTGCAAAAGTAATTACGATTTTTGCAAATCGAATATTAAGAACGTATACCTATAGGTATCAGTTAAAAATGAGATTTATTACTCAAAATAACAACCATTCGACCTTTACGCGTCTTTAACAAAAAAAAACAAGTTTGTTTATTCCTATGAGATAAAATTTTGGAACCCTGGAGGTAACGAATGAATCGAAGTTTAGAGTTGCTGCTTAGTCTTCGAACATCAACGTTGGGTTGTATATTCGTTAATTGACTCTTGGCCAAAAGCAAGCTTGATATTTTAAGCAATTTCTATTGCTTTACATTCTTATTTAAACTCATACAATAAAATCGTGTAAATTTGCTTTTACAATGATGTATCACGTGAAAATAACAAAAGATAAAAATTACCAGAAAAATCAATACCACGTCTAAAGCCACAAACTATTTTTGCACCAATCTAATTCGATAACTTTCACTCAACACGAGTGTCGGTAACATATTTTGGAGAAATAATTGCAGGTGCCTGATACCTTTTCACAACACGTCTCTAAAAACGCAAAAACTATTGTTGATGATGTTAACGATGAGCGCAAAGCCGTACGTGCTTTCAATTGGGAAAATGTTCGTGTCGTCGCATGAATTTTTTAGCGATGTATGTTATTACGTTTAAATAAGTACATTTTGTTGTCAGCGTTTTTATGAATTGTTCTTAATTTTAGCTACTACGGATGTCATTGTCTTTTACCATTATGCTGCATTCAACCGAAAAATTTGGAGTTTAGATAACAAGGAAAATTGTATTCATACCATTTACTTTTCCACATACCACTACAAGTGGAAGAATTTTCGAGCAAATTTAAATTGCAATTTTGTAGCATCAATTTTATTGTTATCCAATAATACGTCCAAAATTATACAAAACCCTAGTGGTTTCTTTTTCTCCCTTTCTAACTACCTCATACGTTTGTAAGATATAGATTTATTTCAGAATTTTGTTTATAAAATATTATCAATATTTTACTTATATAAGTATAAATAATTTTAATTATTATAAATCATTTTTTAATTGCTCATTACCCTCTGATCTAATGTTTAACTTAAGAGGCAAAAGCACATTAATGTCTGATCATGTATTAGATATTATAAACAAAAATAAATATTGACACATGAGTAGGTGTTTCAATGCAATCTTATATCTAGTCTCATACAGCAACTGACTTTGACTTAGATTTTGTAATCTCTCTTAATATATTTCCATGTAAATCTCGAAAATACATTTAAACAATTATAATAAAAAAGTACATTGTATATTGTACATTGATAGATTTTTTGTTAATAAAATTATAGACTTACAATTAGATCAATTTAATGGATATGCTTTCTCGGTCGTAGTTTTATTATTGGACTGTATATTTTCTCATGAAATATGATAAATCTCGAATCTTGATTAGATGACAAACAGGTAAGATATATTTTCTAAATAGAACAGGATTCTAAAATCATTATCATGCGTAGTCATGTCCAAATAATAAATGTAAATAGAAAGTGCATCATTGTCAATCTTGTAAAGTATCCAATCTGTAATTTATGTATATTTCCAAATGGTGCATCAATTCCACTTGTCTCTGAAAGGAATACATTATATTTATTAACTTGTATACTATCAAAGGAAAATATATTCCACGTTATTACGTTTTTCAAAAATCACGGTTTATTATCTAATAATACTGTACTTATTCAATCGCTATAAAGGGTAAGGAACGTAGGATTTTTAACTGTTTCTTTTTCTCTCTCTACGTTCCCTCACCGTAATCATAATATTGCAGTTCTTCTGTAGGTTCCTCATTGCACTCTTCTGTAACAGATCTGATCCTGATATTTTCTTTTGTCAAATATTCCTTCTGCTTCTTACCCATGTAAGGAAGTACAGCATGATCGGATCTTGCCATACGAAACCGTTGTCCAAGGCTGTGATGTCCAAACTAAAAAATCAGGAAGAAAACAAGTGAATACTAACCATAATCATGGTATTCAATAGTTGACTCCGTGTCGGTAACCTCGTCGTCTTCCTCCTCTTCATTCTCGTTTTCTTCTTCCTCATCTTCAGGATTATCATCAACTTTTTCATCGCTAATTTCGTAGTCTTCATCTTCGTCATCTCCATCCTCATTTACATTCTCATCTTTGTCTTCGCTCATAGCAGGTCCCACATATCTTGCATATCCTCTGTAATTAAACTTGTTTCCTTGCGCATTGTAGTCCATATTTCCGTAATACTCGTGACCTATGCTTTGCAGTAGACGACGACGCAATGATCGCACAGATTTCAGAGCTTGTGGACTGACTAGCAGAATTTCTTCTTAAGGGAAAAATTTGTTCAAACTTTGTCAGTTTTAGACATTTCTATTTTGTATAAATGGTACATGAGTGTTCTCATCAAGTACCTTTATTATCATTGTCATAATAAACTTCATCAATTCCCTGGCTATTATCATTTAACTCTTCTTTAAGAGCATGCATATGAGTATCCTTTTGGATGCAGCCAGCGATGGAAAAACAAAGCTCTGTAAATCGCATTGCTGTTATGCCACCATTCATAGTAGAGACAGTGCAGAAACATTTCTTAAGATTCTTTGGACAACTAGAAAAAACATGTTTTTAATTAGGATTGTTGAATTTTTTTATGAAAAGTTGACTCACCAGACTAATCCTGTACCAATGCAATCAACAGCTTTTTCCCTTCTATAAGAAAATAAAATTAATAAAAAGAAACACTCAAAGAATGATAGTCTTCTTTGCATCAACTAAATTCTATTTACGTTACTTGGTTGTAACACGAAGCAACTACCATTACTAGTCCTTCTCCACAGGTGTTGTTGTAAACTGGAGATGACCACTGAGACCAAGTTGAAGTAATGGCTGGAATAGTTGATGTCCACAATCCTGCACCTTCGCAGAACTAGAATTAAACATTTGTTTTCATTTTTCTCTGGTCTGAAATTTTACAAAATGAATAAATCTGTAATGTATTTTTATAAATCAATATACCAGTTGTCTTTGGTGGCAATTAGTAGCACATTTTATGGAATAAATTCCATTTATTGTTCTGACAGAACATTTAAAAATTCCACAAACATTGCAAGGAGTATACAAAGATTTTGGTAATGGACTCTGTAAGCATGTTGGAAATCCTAAAATAATAAAAGAATTTTGAATAATAATGTATAACCTTCCAAGTTTAAATATCATCAAAAACAAATACCTTTTGTTCTATGTAATTGCTGATTAGCTATTAACATGGAACAATTATAAAAAGGAGCTTCTATGTTTAACAAAGGTATGTCGCATAATCTATGGACTCGATCACTTGTATTATCATACACCATATCTTCTGTTAATGTACAATCAGATTTTTTGCATTTTGTTAATTCTATCAAACATAAATTCCAAAATTGAAGGATGGAACAGCTGCATAATCCAAGAAATAATTCTGTTGCATAAGAGCTATCAACGATCTTCGTTACGAACGGTGAATCATGTATCTCTACAAACAGCTGATACATAAAAGATACGTTAAATCAATAAAGCTTTCGACATTATACAAAAAGTTATAGATTATTTTATTAAAACTCTTACAGCACAAAAATCTTCACCGATCTCCACGAAGGCGCAGTGCTCTAATTGCAACTGTCTAATCCAGTAAGTTACACCGTAATTCGAAAATTGATCTGTTTCTTGTGAGACGGAAAGAAATTGATCCCAATCGTTTTCGGACGCATTATATCCATCGTTACCACGACGAATTTTACCACGAGATAAAATTAGAAAAGTCGATAAGAATGTAAATATAAACATAGCCTTTTGTATCAGAATCAGAGGTCTTGACAGGTCACTGCCATGCTGTTATTAAAACATCTGCTCCCGTTAATCCTTCACATGCAGTGCTGATCGCAGTACATCGATAATACTCTTTCTTTGGTTTGTCACTTCAATGTCTATGCGTAAATAGTCAGTACAACATAAAGAGAGTATTATTTTGGAATTTCTTTGGAAATACGCGACTCGTAACATTTTGCATTTTATAAAAGATTCAAACAGGTACCATCGAAGTTATATCTAAAAAGTTTGCATCGCTACTAACACTTTTTCAAATTCTGGATAAAAGCGACAAAGAACATTACCATTAAAATGATTAATGACGATGGTAAATTTAAAAATAATTAATTCTATCTCTGAATAAGATATTGATTTTTATCTACACGTATATTAAATATTTTATTATAAATTATAATTATTATTACATCCTTATGTATATGTACTAATACGTGAAGCTCTATCAATAGCGATACTAAAATTAGTTAATAATTATATTGAACCATCAAAAAATAATAAAGAAGTTCACTCACCAGCGAGCGATCTTTTTCCTCCAGTCAATTTGAATTTACCGCGCAGTTTATTGTAGTGCTCTCTATCGGCAAGAGACGATAAACACGCGCACGCAAGACGGACTGTTTCGATCAGAGTCCGGATCAGTCGCACTCCGACTCCTTATGGAACGGAAGGTTTTATTCGATCGAGGTTTCGTTTACAAAGGTTTTAGCGGTTAGGAGATACGGTGCGTTGTCTCGCGATCTTTATGAGATACGATAACGAAATCGAAATGAAGAGCGAGATTGACGCGCTAATATACGTGAGTACCGCGAACGTATCGCCGAGGTGCGACGTCAGGACTAAGTGTAAGAGCAGTGACGATGAATCGTGATCCTAGTGATTGGCCTTGTCCGCTCCAACAGTCGTCGTCGTCGTCGGTGTCTTGTCACCGTCGTCGTCGCCGTCATCGTCATCGTCGCCGTCGCCGTCGTCACCGTCATCATCATCATCATCATCATCATCATCATCACCATCATTATCATTGCCATTGTCTTAGCAGCGGTGCAGCGATCGACGAAGGAGAGGAGGAGGAGGAGGAAGAACAGTAGCAGCAGCAAGAGAGAAGCTAAGATACGCTAAAATACAAGAAGGGTAGTAGAAAGCATAAGAAAGAGAGAGACGGTGACGCGGCGCGTTGACGATCGCGTGGAATGGCAGCGGCCTTGAAAAAGAACCACTCGCGGAGAAGATTAGCCGCGTTGACGTTCCTCTCGAACATCTCCCTCGATGGAAGTCATCGCGACACAAAGCTAGCTCTACTCTCGCGCAACCCTCCATTATTCTCCGATGGCGGTACAAAATTCGCGAGTGATAAGAAAGGTGGAGAAGACGCGGGAAATTTGAACGAACGCGAGGTCCGCCTGCGAACCTCGACACCGAGACTCGAACAAGAGGACTCGCTGGACGATACCAACTCGCCATTGTTATTATCATCATCATCATCAACGAAACGCCGTCCTCTCGATATCGACGACGACGACCAACAAGAAAGACATAATCTACGAGAACGAGAACAACGTTCTACCCCTGCTCCTGAAGCTTTCTCCTCGCCTCGCAATTCGCACAAACAAATTCATCGTGCGAACACTCTCAGACATCACAGAGATTCGATCGGTTCCGACGAATCTCTCGAACCTGCCAAGGCAGCCGTTACTGCGTTTCTCGAACAGGAAAGAAACTATCCACATCTACCCTCTTCCACAGGATTACCGCATACCGGTTCCTTTAGAGAACGGTAAAGCCCTTCTTTTTTTCCTTTTCTTCCTACCAAATCTTTTATTTCGTCCTATTATATAAGATATCTATCTCTTGACGTTATCTAATCTAGCTTCTGATCCTTATCACCAAATCGCTTCATCTTTTTCACCACTTTTCTCTCTCTCTCTCTCTCTCCCTCTCTTTCTCTCGCTCTCTCGTCTCTCATAATTCGCCGATCGATCTTAATAAAAAAGGACAAAACTATATCGAGAAGCTGAAGCGTAATTCGCTCGAATGTTACTACGGCGTACAAACCGTTACTACGTTGTTCAAAAGATCGTTTTATTCTACTTAATAAGTCAAATCAATTCGAGACGTATTCTGCTTGAAGCTTGATTGTAAACACGATCATTGATCCTGTATACGTGTTTATGTACGCGATCACGTGTAATTACGTTAACAGTAGCCACGATGGATTCTTTGGGTCTTACATAATTTACAAATTCTATTACACATATCGCGTTATACAACACTGCGATACGCTTAACGGACAAAATTATTAGGCTTACGTTGATATCGAATCTTTTTACGATATGCTTTGAGTATATCGAATCATTCGATTCAAATCAGGGGTCAATGATAATCTCTTTTTATAATGCGCGAAAATTGAAAAGCAGGAGATTCTAGTACAAAGCCAATGATAATCTCTTTTTATAACGCGCGAAAAGTTAAAAGCGGGAACGTTAGGACGGAAATTTTGACATTTCTTTTACACATTTTAAATTAATATTTTTCTAAATTAATCTTGTTAAATTATATTTAAAATCGGTCTTAATTTCGCAGCACGAGTACAACTGGTAGCGATCATTCCTTGCCCGAAAGACGTGTGGGTTCGTTGCAATACAGGAAACGGATAAGTCATCAGACATCGACGTTATCGGAAGACATAAAGCATCAATGCAATAGCAGTAGCGAAAGCATCGGTTCTCTTCGTTCGAAATCGCAATCGTTGAGGATAAAGGGAAAAGCTTCGTGCAATAACGTGCAAACCGGTACTAACAATAACGTACCAGAGGTCACAAAAGCGATACGACTGGTACAACGACCGACCAACAGGCAAAAATTTGGAGACGATAGACTCGTTTTGGTTTCTGATAGATATGTTCCGTTTTTAATATTTTCCACTCTTCCTTATAACAAAGGTCGTTCCAGCTGGTAAGTAGAAAAGCAAACTAATCATACGTTATTATTAATAATAGTGAATCTTCCATCGTCATTTTATGTGTAATACTATCAAATATTTTTTGTAGGTCTGAATTGAGGAGAGATACGGGAAGAAGGAAAAACGTTACATCGCAAAGACCTCTGTCTGCTATTAACGACGCCATTGATCCCTTTGGTCTTCTTGGTATAGAAAGAGCTAAAGACGGCCAGGTACTTGACTGATTTATTATAGATTTCTTTACTTTTATATTACCATAAAGAAGTTTTCAATAATAAATATCATTTTTCTTTTTTATTTAGGAAATTTCTTATGAGCAATTGTTGGTGCCATCGAAGCAATTTCAGAGGGATAAAAAGTTATGTGCAAGTGAGAATGAAGCAATAGAGTTAGCTCATGTCATGCCAAACAAACATCAACCGGTACAAAGGTATTTTTTTTTGAATAAGATAAAACAATTTTATTTTTACCGGAATGCTTTAAGTATGTGTCTCTGAAGCACCCACCATTTATATCGGCATGCGCATTAAATTCCATTGTCATATTTGAAAACGAATACCATCAATTTAATACATACCGGTTGTTTTATTCTATTAATGTCGCGAGAAAGATACCTTCATTTCTCCTTTTCAAGACTAACAGAGATTTCGTTTATTGTCATTATTCGTGTGATTTATATATTAAAATAATAATGTAAGATACATTCCATATTCATATTCTTTAAAGTGGCTTCTGAATCATCTTTTTGCAGGACAAAAACTATAACATGGAACTTGGATCACACAAAATGGTAAAAGTTATTTTAAAGAGTATGACGGATGAAGCAAGCTAGGATCATTGGTAGAATTTAGTTTATTTTGCACGACGTGCGCTTGGTGTAGGCCAGTCGTAAATTTGATAGTACTGTGCCATTAACTATAATGTATACGATTTTATATTATAGATGTTACTTTACTTTTTATTATCTGTTTGTCATCAGAAAATAAAGAAAAGATGATCGAATTAAAAGTGTTTCAAAATTATCGTTAGCGACGACAATAGGAGTCGCTCGAATTAAATTTTTTTCATCTGAATTGTCCGATTGTGGAATGTTCTTATGTAGCGAAACGAAATAACTGTATAAAAAAAAACTTTCAGACATACATTCATTTGCCATTTAGATTCACATTATTTCAATGATCATTGGCACTTTCATTTCGAATATAGTTTTGATAGTAAAATATTAAAGTAAATTAAAATTTTATTGCTAATCAAGTGATATTTTAATGATGACGATGATGATTTGCTTAATTAGAAGGATAAAATAATAAAAATTATGGTGGATAAAAATACTATGCTAAATTCACTTCTGTATTGTATTGTATTCATACTTTCTTTTATTCGCACATTTACACGGGGATTTTGGTATGTCTAAACATCTTTATTCCAAAACTATCTATGACTATGCTTTGGTAACCTCTATTTTTTTTCATATGGTATATATCCTTATATATAGTGACTGTATTTGTATATAATATTGGTCACATTGTTTAATTCAGCTCATTATTATCATCAACGTTTCTTCCTTCTGCATCATATCTTCTACTACGCATGCCAGTATTTGTAACTTTGTAGAAATATGAAAACCTTATAATATGTTATAGTTATCCATTACTATTTATTGCAGGTGTCTTTCATATGATACAGCAACACATCGTTCACAGCATAATGCTCCAGAATCTCCACCATTATCTTTTGGTGTTGACCCTATAGGTAAATGTATGTAATACATACTATGCTTAGTCTTTAAGATATCAAACCAAATAAAAGCCTAAAATCATTTTGTAAATCATTTATTCAGTTTATGATTGGGACGAACAATCTGTACAGTACAACCCAAATTTGTTAGATGACCCAGAGCTCATTGCAGGAAAACATAGAACTCTACTCACTTTTACATCATACATGGTATTTATATTTCCTTTTTTATCTATGATTAATACTTTGACGTCCACACATTTCACATTTCACTTACATATGACACCAATGTGGTGCAATCAGACGTGAAAGTGTTAAAGTAAATTACTTTTAATAAGAGCTGTTTTAATATATCTTGAAATTTTCCACAGGCATCAGTAATTGATTATGTGAAACCTTCTGATTTGAAAAAAGAATTGAATGACAAATTTAAAGAGAAATTTCCGCATATTCAACTAACGCTCAGTAAATTGCGTAGGTCAGTATTAAATATTTATAGTTTATTGCGCATGTTTGTTGAAATGATACGAACGTTTTTGTTTAATTTCACCCAACAGTTTAAAACGAGAGATGCGAAAGATAGCGAAGACGGAATATGGCATCGATATGCTAACTGTGGCAATGGCTTATGTATATTTTGAGAAGTTGATTCTTCGTAATGTTGTCACAAAACAAACACGAAAATTGTGCGCAGGAGCTTGCTTACTTCTCGCGGCCAAATTGAACGACGTAAAGGGTGATATTCTAAAGTCATTGATCGAGGTACGTACTTTTGTGTTATCAATATAATTCGTAAATTTATTAAAAACTGATATATGAACATCTTACAGAGAATAGAAAGTGTATTCCGCTTAAATCGTAAGGATCTCATTACTTCTGAATTTGCTGTACTAGTCGCACTAGAATTTGGCTTACATCTCCCAACTTGGGAAATATTTCCTCACTATCAGCGTTTACTATACGAATCCTGACCTTCCTTTTCATCCTTCTTCGTGCACAGACGTCGAACATTTTCTTCGTAGTGGTGCAAGAAGTACAGGAATATAACACATTATAAAAGTTACGTTAAATTGACGTCGTTGACGCAAGATAACAAGGAGCTAACAGAAAACGTGAATTAAATGAGTAAAAAACATTAGTGCTTAGACTGTGATCATCACACACTGTTTAATTATACATTGAAGTGATACTGGAATCATGAAAAGTAAAGATACAAATAAGTCGTGAACTGTACTTCAAGTAAAAGAACCTGGATCTAAAAGGAGATAATGTTAAAATGCCAAGTTAAAGCTAAGTATTGAAAGAAAGGGAAAGGGAGAATAAAAGTTTCATTTAACATTGTGTGAATTTACAGTGCCGTATATTAAAATTTATCGTGAAATTTAATAATAAACATACATAAAGAGGACAGATGAAATTCTTCAGGTCATACTCTGGTAAAATTTAAAAAATAACAGAAAGTCGATGTTATTATTGTATATAGCGATATTAGAGCATCGTTGTTTTTTGAAATTAAAGTTAATAAATACACAATAGCATTCAAGTCCTACAGGAGGAATTCCTAAGAATTAATATAATACGTGGTTTGTAAACATGACTATAATCATTCTCTGTTACTTACATTTACTAGACGTTTAAACTTAATTGTTATGTGTTTATCTTTAATTATTTTTGTTTTTAATTATATCACAGATACAGTTTGATTGGCATAACAGATTAATAGTCTTTCAAAGAGAAAAGTACAAATTTATTGCAAAAATTATTTAAACATTTTCTTTTTAATTTTTATTTCATTTTCTGGGAATATTTTATTTAAAAAATTTTATTTGTATTGTTGTTTATGTTATATAATTTCAAATAGCTGAAATATTTATAGCGAAAAAGAAATTTTATTGAATCTATTGTCTTTCTAAGCCGTTGGCGAAATAGTACTTACTGTTTTTTGTAAAATTCTTGTATATAATATAAATTGTGTTTATATATTGTTACAATGAGTTATGCTTTATTAATAGTTAATTATTTTTAATACTTCACGTAAAAAAAATCATTCTCGCGTGTTTATCAGAAGTGTGTGGTAGCGATGTTACAGTTGAACATTGATTGCATCGATTGTGTGTTTACTGATTTTTTCATTTTTTGCCATTTTGTATTTATTAGAGGAGTGAGGTTTAATATTTCAAAAATAGTACTAAAAGTTAAAATTATGTGAAATGCTGCATAGATCATCGTATATAATTATGATACATTCTAATTACAAGGTTTTTCAAAGAGTATTGTTTTTTTTTAAGCTATAAACTGAAGGAGGGGAATACTTAATTTTAGAGTAACGTTACGTATGTACTTGCACTTATAATCAAAGCTTTTTAAATATTCATATCAATTGACATTAATTCAATTCAAGTCAAGTGTGATGGCACTTTTTTTAAATTATCTGAATATATATTATGAAAAGATACTTCTTTTTGAAATATAATCGTATCTTTTGAATATGTATATGAAGTAAATTATAATAATCTAAGAGTAATGTAAATATATATTAAGATACATACATACACACTGTATTCATATGTTGTTACACATATGAGTCATATCGAAAGTTTGTTTGGAATACAGCAATCTTTACAAAATATTGCACTCCTATATCTCCAAACAAAGTTATTGTAAGACAAATTAACAGAAAGACAAAAATTCAATAGGTAATTACACTGACAAAAAGCACATGTATATATGTATATACATATAAACGTATAGACAGCTTAAAAAATGAACATTTTAACAAGCTATTTTTTTAGTTTACTTTGATATCATATTTTAATTGTTAGAAAATCAGCTGTGAAAATTTTGTAGCTATATGTGTATATAACGGAAAGGATAAAAAAACCTAAAGGCTGAATGCCCATCAAAGTTATGATCTTATATGTAGCTTTAATGGATGAAAAAAGTAATGATTTTTCAAATTCTTTGACGGATACCTCCCCCAAAATTTATAAGATATAGTCTATGTGATATGTATATGTACAATGCGTCCCATTAGAAGTTTTTCGCGTAATTATCTCCCGACCTATTTATTACTCAAAAAAATATTTCAAATAAAACTTGTTCTGCTTCGAGGGGGACGTTTTTGTAATAAACACAAATTTTGTTTAGGTGAAGGTGCTACTTAAAACATTTTTTCGAATAATGAAAAGTTTGGGATATAATTGCGTGTAAAACTTCAAATGGAACACCCTGTATATGATAGTATAGATGATGTACTGTATATCATATAATATCGTGCGACAGTAATCGTTATACTTTTTACAATCAACTAATAGATATGTAATTATTATATACTGCATTCATCGATTCAATGATTGCTTTACATTCACTATTTCAAAATCTTTCTTTGGCTTATCCAACACAGTAAAAATTTAAAACAGTACTTATCAATGAATTTGTTGATTACCAAAATGCTTCTGTTACAAATACTTATTTTCATACAAATAGACTTTCATAAAAGTTTATTTCTTTATGTAATGCAGATATTTTATACAACTTACCATATTAACGGTCAATTGTATTGTACAATTATTGATACGATTTAACCATTCTAGTCTATTCATGCCGTTTTTGTTATACTGACCATTGATCAAACGAATAATGTGATCCTGAATTAACTCTTTATATATTCATACATATATATTATATTCTATAGAGTTTACACTCTAAATTATGAGATGTATAAAATATTATAAAATCTTATAGATTCTATATATTCTACCTACAAAATATATGATATAACCTATTATCTGTTATACTGCATTTATTTTTTCTAGAACACTCAGCCGCAAGTATCCACTACAAAATTTTTTATATAAAATTCATTTCACATTCTTTCTTAAGACAGAACGAGGGGTTTTTATCGATGATGTATGTTCTACCTGAGGACTATCATTTTGAACAAGTTCAATATTTAATGCGGATGTAATATCTTGCACTTTTTTAATCTTTCTAGATTCTATTATAGATTTTGCAACTTCTAGAATTATCTCATAAAATTCCAGAAAAGTTAATGAATAATTCATATTAGTAATTGTATTACTATCATTGTCCTTAATTAAAGGACACACTTTTGCCATGATTTCCACTATTTTAGCTGGTCCCAATTCTTGAAACAGTAATAAATTCTTTGTACCATAGCTCTGCCATTTTTGGATTGTCTGCATTTTAGTTTGTATAAAAGGTTTTTCCCCCATTGGGAGAAAATTAATTTTTTCACTGATTGTAACACAATTAAATCCATTTAAAATGTATTCTGGTACAATTAGAGTAATTGGAGACATAGGTAGTGCATTTATATTCATTGTATGATCTTTAACACTTGCAATTAATATATTTGTTGCAGTTGGTGGGTATTCTATTTTTTTGTAAAGTTTATATACAGAATACATAGGTAAAAGATGATGATATTCACGTGGAACTAAACCTACCAAGAAACATATAATAAGTTCAAATATGTAATCTTTAAATAATCAAGAATACAAAAAACAAACCAACAAAATTTCCCGCATTGGGATATACATCATGCGTTAGGAATTCATGTAAGCATGTAGCTAGTATCCCACGTCTCCAATGCCCATTTTTTTGTGCTTCATCATCTTTCCAATAATAAAGACGCCATGAAACTTCAATTAAAGCATGCAAGAATTGCCAGATTTCAATTTTTTCAAAAGGATGATATGGCTTCCTCACAAAGCAAGATATATTTTCCGCTAGATGATATGATACTAACTTTTATAACAAGAATATCCAAATATTTTATAACTTAAAGCAAATAATCATTACAATTTACTAACCAATATAATCATCAATTTCAATCAAGCTTAAACTCTTAGTTATGTTACAATCACGCCATAATTGCCAAAGAGTCAGCCTAACCATGATGAAGTGACACTTTGATTCCATTTTGTTAAACAATTTTGCATAAATGTTATACACATGCCATATTCGTGACATATGTAATGTTAAATAATCATATGTTTGATTTTTCTCATATTGCCATTTTATATGGAAATTATTTTCCGGAATATTTGTATTATTTTTTACTTGTAACGAAGACTGCAATAAACACGAGCAGGACTGTTGTTTATTACAAAGATAACATTTTGAAGATTTTTTATTCAATGAGAGTTTCATCAAACGATTAATATGATATGATATAGATGGAAATTGTTCTGGCTTTAAGATAGTAGCTGTGCAAGGTTCTAAAATCTTTGATAATTTGTTTGCACACCTATAAAATAATTGTTAAATTGTTAGTAATTTATAATTTTACTTATTGGTAATTAAATTAATTTAAGAAAAATGAATGTGATTATTCTTACAAAGGAGCCAAAATATCCTTTGTATACAAAGGCTCACCCTCTATCATTTCTCCATTGTTTCCTGTATGTACCAAAAATTTATAGATATCTTAATTTCATGTTAGATAAAGCTTTTTAATAAGTTTACCGATTATCATTCCATAACCATGCTTCTTATTATGCTTCCAGTTACCAAAATACTTTGCACCACCCATTGAGTTTAACTTTAATAAGCCTATTCAAAGCATTACAAATAAAATTAAATTAATAACATAAAATAAAATAAAAAAATAATAAAATTAAAATTTTTTTTACATATTACTAATATACTGACCTCTTCCATGTCTCGTATTGTAGTGCCAATTGCCCATATAAGAAATATTTTGTGGCCAACTAAGACTTTTGTTACAATAACTATGCCATATACATTCTCCATAACTATTGAGATTATATAAATTATTATAAATTATAATAACATTCTTTAAAAAATGAAGGTATCAGAAAATGATTAATGACCCATGCATATCTCCATGCTTCCATTCACCATAATAAACATCCCCATTAGGCCATGCCATAATTCCATTTCCATGTCGAAGATCATTTTTCCAATGACCTTTATACTGAGCTCCATTTAAATAAATATATAAACCACTACCGTTTTTTTTACCCATCAACCATTCACCATCATATGAGTCACCTTCGGCATAACGACAGTAGCTATCAGAAACGAATCATATTACTACATTAAAATCTTTGTTCAAAAATAGCCAAGAAGATAAGTGTTAACAATTATTTAAAATGACTTTAAACCCTTTTCCATGTCTGTATCCCATATGCCATTCGCCAATATATAAACGATGATAGTCTTTGTCCAGCAGTGTACCTTTACCATGACGATAACCCTTCGCAAATTTTCCTTCATACCAACTATTGCTCTGCCATTCGAGCATTCCATTACCATGTATTTGATTTTGTTCAAATTGACCCTTGTTAAATTAATAGATCATACAATCAATATTTCAAAGTCACGCACTTTTAATATAAATAATAAAATAAACCTTATGATTAAAACATACAGAAATTAAACCTTATATTGAACACCGTTATGCCATTTGTATAATCCTTCGCCTTCCATCATTTTCCTGCTAACACGACCAAAATAGCTATTACCATTGACAAAAGACAAATGAACATATTCATCTTTTAAAATTAACTTTGGACACAATATATTCCTTTTATCCTTCACAAGATTATCGTCCTTATCAAAACAATCTTTTCCAATATTTTCTGATAACTCTTCTTCGCCTTCGTGCTGATTTTGAATATTTTCATCCGTTTTTTCACGTATCTTTGAAGGAATAAACTTTTTCCGCAAATAATGTCCATCCCACCTGCATTAATCCAAAAAGAAAAAGAAAATAATTATAAAGATAACATAAAACCAAAAATAAAATAAAATATGTGACAATTACTCTGTCACGAAATATTGAAGTAAATCGTTGTATAGAAAATAAACAAATTCGTCTTTGGCGCCATATTTACGGCGTTTCTCTGCAAGAATATCCTCAAAAGGAAACTCTTCCTCTTTAATTCCTTCATCTTCGACACTTTCTTCGTGTAAATCTTCTTCCACCATTTCTTCTTCTTCTTCGATTTCCGAAAATACCATTGTCTTGCCACATTTTCGTATAATTTCTTCTACCAATGCGTTTCTTTTAAACATCTTGTACAATTGAAATTATTAGCTTAGTATTTTCTTTCGATAGAATAAACAAATAAATTAATCAATAATTTCCACTTGAACATCACACAATTTTGCAAAATCTAACGCAAAATATGCAAAATCAAGCTGTCGTAGAAAAAACAAAAATCATTTATATTGTAACGTGAAACATTCTATTGTGTATATATTTCGATAAGACTTATGCAACGATATGTTCAATATTGAAAAAAATAACGTTATTTGTATTTATCGGAAATTGGAATGATTTAATAAAGAAAACATGGAAAAAACACAAATAAATGTAAGCTAAATCGAAGACTAATCAATAATCAGATTTATTAATTTATTATACGTATTTCAGTCGGTTTTTCTACCGTGCAATGATGAACCTGAAGAACTCGAACCTATTAAATTTACTGTACCTGCATCGTACAATGATAAAGTTAAAATTCATGATTGGTAGGTATTAGAATGTAACTTAGAAGCGTATATAAAGCAAAGGAGTGGTATTGTTACACATAGCAACGAAAATGCAGTCATTAATCGAAATCTCCCGTGTTGTCTTATATTTCACGATATCTAGACCACGTTCCAAACGGATTTGATTTACATTTGATATTGAGATATCTTCCACTATTTGTATAGGCAAATGCATACTTTGGCAGAACCCAAAGACAATAGAGATATCTTTCCACCAAAAGGGAATCTTCAAAGTTCAACATACAGGCGCTTAGGTTTATTAGATACCCCTATGGGTGTATCTGAAACTCATGATATGCTTTCTCAAATAGAACTGAAGGATTTATACACACCAATATTTCCACATAGGAGTTATCTTAATATACGTTCTTTTGCAAGAACCGAGTAAGTAATGCTTGTAATATATATTGTATATAATATATATTACATATATATCACAGCATATAGAAATGTTAATACTTTGTTTATAGTAAAGGGGAAGAAGATGAGGAAAATTTAAAGTTAACGGATGTTATCTATAACACTGAGGAAATTCGTTGTATGGATTATCGAACTACAACAGAAACTGAATATCGAGCACCTTATCCAATGAAATCAAGACCCCTGCCGCCGCCACCTCCCCCAAAGCCATGGTTACTTAACCGACGAACTATTAGCTATACGCTTGATGAATTAGGGAAACGTGATGGCATTATTACATTTCTCGACGATAATATGGAACTTCACCATAAGATAGCTGATCTAAAAAAGCAACGAAATAAAACAAGGGATATTCTATCGATTATAGAGACTTCACCCAATTCTTCTGATAAATGCTGTCCATGTTCAAATCAGAAGAAACATGAGAGTAAACATCAAGATATCGCATGTCATGATTAAGTGATTACAAATTTCAAAATAAAAAATTCAAAATGAAACAGATACTTGTATAAATAAAAATAAGTTTATTGATCTAATTTGCTGGTAGTATCAGGAAGTAAATTAGTAACAAATATTTATATACAATGTTTCGTTGAAAAACATATCTACAAGACAGTTTTTTTTCTACAAGATTCAGTACAACATTATATAGAGAATAATACATCCAAATATGTTACAATCTAAGACTGGTACCTAGGATTGTACATCGTTGTTCATGAGAAAAATGAAAGCTACACAATTTCTTAAAATAACTCTTATTTGTGTGCTGCATTTATTGTTCCCTTAGCTATCATATTGTGGCACTCTGTATGTGAAATTATTACTTGTGACAATATTAATTCCAGCACCATAATATGGCATAACATAATGCGAACCATCTGCTGGTCCCACAATCTGTGTTGCTATTAGTATTACATCTGCGAATTGACCCAGGAAGAGAAAACCTAAAGTGCTTAATTTTAACAAACCAAGGGCTGGATACCCAAGATAAAATCGATCTGCACCGAACATACCCAAAAATATAGATAATAGTAAAGATGTCTCGAAGGAATATCCATTACTGCAATTAATTGAAAAAGATGTTTAATGTGACGTAATACAGCATTCAATTGAAAACAATAATGAATATATATCTACTTACGTCCATTTACAAGGTATATCCTTCTTAAAAGTATTATTCCTTGTTTCTGTGCAAATAAGGCCATCTGCGGCTAAGCACAACACTGGAAAATAAAGTCTCGTATAATGCTTGTGTATAATAATAATCTTATTATTATTTATTCATAGTCTTTGTCTTATGGCTTTGGACAAATTTTGGTGTACAGCACTTTTATAAACTCTGAATACACATTACAACTATCGTTATTATAATCCCTACTATACTTTTAAAATCTTATCTCTAACGACTTTAGGTTCCTAGTTTATAATAGTACATAACTGATAATTGAAAATTCATCATATTTTCATGATTCTACATATAATTTTATTGTTCTTTATGTGTGCTATAAAGTACGTATAGATAAAACACAATTTAAAAAATATTTATGAAAGTTAAACGAATAAACTGATTAAATGAAAGTCACTGTTAAAATCGGTACAGTGAAGAAGTAACAAAAACATTAATCGTATAAATAGATGCACCTTTTGCTTTGTTTTCCTTCGTACATCCTTTAGGTTGCTGAGTTTTTGGATCTATGAAATCATAATCGGGATGAGGGCAGATGTACTGTCCCATTCGTAGATTGCTACAGTCAATTTCATATGTGTAATCGGCAGCATTATTGTGTAGAATTAATAAAGAAAGTAAGAAAATTACGCTAAAAGGTCGCGCTCGATGGAACATAACGTTTCATTTTACACGAATGCTATAAATGCTACACCGTCACTCGATTTACATCCACTTCACGATTAAGTGATAATGTCTGCATTTTTGTTATATTTTGAACACAGTGCAAGAAGACACGAGTGCGCTGCTGTCACTTTTCAGTCTTTGAGTATCATTGTTAGTATGCATACGAATCTAAAGAATTTGCGATACATGTAAAGGATATAATTTCATTGGTTCTTTATTTAACACGTAATTACATGACACAGGGCTTCCAAACTATGATTTAAAAGGCTTCCTACAAAATTTTAGTTCAAGGGGAAACAACACGTCGAGCTGAACTCTGCGGTGACCGAAGCGCTACCTAGTAGTACCCACGTCGTTTCCAGCGAATGCACGAGAAAGAACAAACCAGTATAAATGTGCAGGGACGTTACAAAATACAAGGTCGAAAGGGGCTCCTGCACAGTGTCGATAAAATAGAGGTATGCCTCAATTCTGCTATCTGCTAGCATTCGCTGAACAAAATCGCATGTAAGTGTGAATTTGAACTTAACGGCGTTACCCGCGAAAACGTAAATTCAAATGACCAATCGGACAATTTGACCTGCGGTGACAAATGACGACAGGTCAGTTTTTCGCAGGAGTTTGATGAGTGAATATCGCCTAATTCGATATCAAGTAGCACAAATGAGAGTGAAAAGAAATACAATTTTTATGGGACATTTGTAGTGGGTTCTTGAAAATAGCAACCTCCACGTGGTTAGATCTGGGCAATTGATATTATTTTCTATGTAATGAATATTATATCTGACATAATATATGTTCCATTACAAATAATATCGAGGCAATAGCTGCTTAATAGAAGCGTTTATTTAATCGTTAAAATTATTATTTGTCATAAAGTAATACAATTCGTTATAGTATCGTACGTATAGTATTTCGCATCGTAAGTTATCATATTACAATCACCTCATAATTACAATATAAGTTTTTGTTATAAAATTAATAATGTTTATAATACAACGTGATTACTACAGAAATTTGGAAAGTTTGATAGTATGTAAAGTCTTCTTGTGACTGGGAAGGGGTGGGGGGTACTCAAGGTCCTTGATCCAAAACATTGATGGTCCGAGCATCGATGTAACGTCATTACACGTTCGAACTTGCTCGAGTCAACACCTCTCCTACCCTAGACCATGTCTAATCATTTCAATTATTATTTTATCATAATATAATACATTTCACGGTAGCATACATCATACGTTATCATATCATAATTATCGCATAATATATAATATAAATTAACATTCTAAATTTGATAAATTTAATAATACAAAACAATAATTGTATAATTTAAAACATTTTGTTATTACAGAATCTCATTCGGAGTTGGAAATAGTCGAAGCCCCTGGATATAAACAATAACATCGATCCAGCATCATTTCGTGTTTGTACTTGGTCGAGTTAACATCTCTTCTATTCTAGAGAATATCTAATTATTTAAACTATTACTTCCGAATAACGTAATATATTTGTTATAGTATAATACAATGGACATCTTATCTCAATATCAGCTACATATATGCCATAGATTTATATTACAGAATCGATATATTCTACAGTATTAAATAATCGAAATATAATTTCTAGTCCTACATTACGCAGCAATTAATATACACATTTAATTGCCGCTTGGTTTTTCAGAAATCGTCATAGAAGAATACTCGAGTACGTATTTTAAAACGTAGTAATATAAAATTTGATTACAATTTTAATCGTATTTACTTCGACATTGATTGTAGCATGGAGTGGTGAAAAAGGAGAGTGGGGATAAACAAAACGGGCACGCGCTCGCCCTTGAACAGGGGTCGTAAACTAACAGGTATTCAATACGTCACAGTTCTTGGAAGCGTCAACATCTCTAGCTTACATTTAAGTATACAAAGTCTTAAAATTAATAAATTTTCTTTAATATTTCCAAAGTTCACGAAAGGATCTCTATACGCAATAACCTTCACGTGGAGAGACCCGGGCAATCGATGTTACTTGCAAAATAAAATTATTGCAATGCAAATGACGGCTATAGCCGTCCGATCTTTGGTGATATGTAGGCAAACGGCGGTTATAGCCGTCGTGCACATTTTAATCTATAAAAAATAGGACAGCGTTAGTACGAAGTGTACATACATACTAACGCATACACTTGTTAATTATTGAGTAATACATTGAAAAAAAAGCTACAGCATGCCAGACAGCATATCAATTGTTCTTTTATGCGTTTTCTCATGCCTTACCGCTTCGAAAGATTTGCGCATTTAGAGACAAATGACGGTTATAGCCGTCGAGAGTTTTTTTGGAAAAACTGTGGCCAAATGTGATAATTTTCACTTCCAAACATACAACTTACACTTGATTCCATCTGGCAGTCACAAACAATTGAAAAAAAATGTGTTTCTGAGCACGATCATCAAATTAAAAGCGTACGGCAACGGGTTAATATATCTTCCACACGTCGCCGTAATTTTAGGCAGAGTGCGTTGAAATCGCTGAAATTTCTTTGGTCCCGTCGGTAATTTTCGGATTACAGTTAGTTAGGTTCATAAGGATGAAAGGTCTATTCATATACAGGGAGATTCACGACAGACAGATCACCTAACATCTCAGTTGGATTTAAAGATACGAAATATGGATAGGTCAGGATTAGAATGGTTTCGAAGGACCCACATTGCCATCGTAATATTTTTGTTTCGAGGTCATTTTTTCAGTGTTTTTGAAGGTCACGAAGGTTTTTTTTAAATGAGATTGCATAGTTTTTTTCATTGCATATTGTAGCCGACATCTAAACGAGTTCAACAATGTAGTACAACATGACCTTGAAATGACCTTGGACCCAGGAATACGAAATAAATCGAATTCAACGTGTGAGGTTTATTTGCTTTATTTCTGTTTTAGGCACTTTACGACGGCAATGTGGGTCCTTCGAAACCATTCTAATCCTGGTCTATGCATATTTCGTATCTTCAAATCAAACTGAGATGTTAGGTGTTCTGTTTGTCGTGAATCTCCCTTATATGTAGTCAGTAGTTATATAAATGTTACTTCGTATATTTTTATTTTTTTTTTATGCATTTCCAAATACATTTTATATATGAATACGTTTTCACGCATAAGTAATATTTTTTGCTTTAATTCTGTTCTTCATACGCCGAAATAGAAAGGCTAGAATCGGTCAAATCTGTTGTTTTTCTATCCAATGAAAGTAGAGATGGACATTTCGGTTGATATTGTTCTACAGCTTCTAGTAACGTTTCTGGATATCCTGGCGAGTAATATCTAAAAAAGAAATGTCATAATTGTCTGTAATCGTGTTGTGCAATATATAAATTTATGAAACATTTATTATGTACAGCTTCCTCTTTTATCGACCTCGTTAACAATCGAGTTTCACAGTTGATAAAAAAGGTAACTAAGAGGTAGTTAATTGCTTTTGCGCAAAAGAACAGCAGAATGAAAAAAGGCGGTGAGATAAAGTCAACTTTGAAGATGCAAAGAATCATATGGAAATAACAGCGAGGGTGTTCAAAGTAATATATAAGAAACTTCAATTGTTATTTAATATTATTAAACTGGGACATTATTGGAGGACACAATATTATTGATCTGCCACAGTTCGAGATTATACTTTCTCAATACAATCAGCTGTAACAACATGGCGGATTCTTCGGACATCAGTGATCTGACTTAAATTAAAGCACACGTCGTACTAAGAGGATACAGTTATTTACATGCATTGGCAGTGTAAACAATTTTAACGAAATCGAATTCGTAATAATTACGAGTACAAGCTCGAATTAAATACGGTGAGTACGTACTCTTTAGTAGGGTTATGTTAAAAAGCAACTGGTGTTTTTTAGTTACAATTTAACATAACACTGTAGGCATATTTAATTTCCCTGTATTAAATGTAATGACTGAAGTGCATATAGTATATAAATGGTTAATAACTGTGATCCCTACAAAATACAACTGAATGTAAATGCATGACTCGACGAATATAATTGACTGTGCTTATTTGACTGACTTTATTCTATTAGCGAAGCATTACTATAATGCAGTAGCAAAACAGCAAATAAAGTAAAAAATGACCTTATGATCTCCTCAGGGAAACAACAATTGATAAGCATTATATATTCCATAAGGGTTGAGCCTGGCTCAGCTTGTATTTCTTGTACTTTTTTCAATCCACCTGACGTAGCAAATAATCGTCTGGCTCTTGCATCATGTGGCAATATCTGTAAATAGATATAAAAAAAATTATATTTTTATAATTGTAACATTTTTATACACATGATACATGACCAACGTACGAAAGACACTTATAAATAGCTAAACTTTAAATGGAACTAAATGATACCCAGAAAGTATTCCCTGAAAGAGATTTAACTAACATTACAAGTATATTTTTTTTAATGCAAATGAATTATTGTACACTACTGAACACACTTAATTTTCGATTTACGAAGAAACGTCCTATGGACGCGCCTATCATATATTATACGCCGTTACGGGATGAATCTTATCGCTTTATCGAATAGACTTATGTTTTGTAAGCTATAAAGATGCTGATGTAAGAGTACAAAATGAAATTCCGAGAAGTCGCCTCGTGCGAAAAATGTGCGTCAAAGCAATTCCATACGTAAACTTTATTACGTCTCTCGGCATTTTTCAAACGCATAAGTGGAAAAACATAAACAAGATTTTAAACAGTACACTGTTGCATTTTGATCGTGATACAAATCGTTGATAAACATTTTTTTTTTTTCTATCATTCTCTATGAACCTCATTGGATTTTGCTATGATAACATCTGATTCATTTGCCTTTTTATTAGTTTTGCAGAGGGGAAAGACTCGATAAAAGATTACAACTACGACGTTACGGATATTTGTCAAGGGGAACGTTGAACCGTGAGAAGATAATAAAAAGTCACAAGGGCATACGAACGTCGCTATTATACGAATAATACCATTTTATACGATATTTGTGTTTATCATAAATCTATAGTCAACATTATGAAGGAAAAGAAACGAATTGGAACTTTTACAAAGTAGGTCGTCGTGTGTGCGATCGAAGGAAAATTAGTGTAAGGATGTGCACATCGTTAAGATGTACGTCAAATCGATAGAGTACAGCGACTGAATCGTTAAGAGACATATCGTAGATTGTACTTCTCCAAACACCAAGATCCATCAGTACACAGAGCACCAACAACGAGACAACTGCCTTATATTTTCAACGATCGCGTAGCGCCTTTTAAACGTACGTGAGATATCGTTAAGAAGATTCTGTAGCAAGCGAGATTGTGTACCGTTTAAATTTAACCAGAAGTTTCTATATAAGCACACAAACGTATCCTACGAGATCAGTTCAACGTAGCTCATGGGGAAGAGATGTTTCTCTGATAGTGGAATTAATTGAAGTATACACATCACACACTATACGTATAAGTATATACACATAGTCGAGCGCGCGCGTGTGCACACATACACATACATAGAGTACATCTGTAAGTACTAATGACAGTGTGCAAATATCAGTAATTTCTTTAAATTGTATAAAATATTTCTAGTTGCATTAGAGTAGAGATTTGTTAAGTGTCTTCGTTGTACTTGTACATTTGACCTTGTCATATATAACAAAAAATAAAGATTCTATATATTGTCATTTAATAGCTTAAGATTTTTAATTGATTGTTATATGAGCTATATAAATAAGATTGTAAACTCATATTGTCTAGATTGTTCTTTGTACATTCAAGTAGGGAAATTATAGTTCTCAACATAATCAAACAAAATTGAAAATATATCTGTTCAGGGTTCTACTTTTTAAAGAATATTTCTCTATCAAGAAAGATAATAAAAGTGTGTAACTTTGTGAACAGCGATATAATTGATAGTCAACATGAAAGACAATCCAGATTGTGTTATTCTCAACTCGGGTGAAACACATAATTATCATCAACCTGTCTCTGCTAAACCTTCGGTTGTCTCGGTTTCAAGCATTGATTCTGACGTTAGTGATAGAAGGGATGTACGCGAAGAGCTTTATGCAGGAATCTTCAGAAGGCACAGAAAGACCATATTGGTAATAGGCAGTTTTTTAAAGATGCTGAAGGTGAATAGAAACATGAATAGTTATGCTAGCATAAAACCTAATGATGAAGCAGATGAATGATCTATTTATTTAATTTTATTATTATTAATTTGGCCAAACAGTTTTTAATTCAAAATTTTTAAATTTTATCATCATGTATCTTTTGGTATTATTGCAATATTACTATGCATTTCTATTCTGATCATTTTATAGCATCTACATTCTCTAACAAATTTAATGATTATAATGATACATGTTAAATATATTTATAACTCATTGCATTACACCATATAAATTTTACATGAAAATATTCTATCTAATATCAATTTATTTCATTTATCACTTTTGTATACTAATGTTAAAAGAATAAAAATATATATGTAAGAAGTATAAGAACTGCCAAAGAAATATCATGCAAAAAGATAGAAAGTTTTCATGCATTTTTATATATTGTATCATATGTGTGATAAAAGTCAAGAATGTGATGCATGATGTAAATTAGACAGCGACATAATCTTTGATGTTTATGCGACATTTCATGACGTCGCGCAATAATACAATCCGTTACTTATTAATGCAATCTACACTCTACTAAACGTAGCTTTTATAAAACAAAAATATTTTTCTTTCGTGAAAAAGTAACACTATTCATTTCCTTTTTCAGACATACATGGACAGATTACATGCACTGAGCCAAATATTTGGTTTAATTGCCATACGGTTTGAACATGTTGCACGTCAAAAGTTTTGGTAAATTGGTCATAAAATACATACAAATGCAGTTCTTCCTTCAAAATTTGATTTTTACTTTACAAAATTGTAATTAATGTTGATTTTTTTGAATGGTAATTTAATTTCTTATTTTCAATATTTAAATTAAAATAAATTGCAATAAATTGGCATATACAAATATTATTTTTAACATCATGTATTATTATTTAACTATGGATCTGAAAAAGTAGCATTAATCAACATTGCAAAGGACTAATCTTTTTTCTTAATTCTTTCAAGGTGAAACTACTGAATGAATACATTTATGTCAATGACATATATGTTATAAGAACAGATTATATATATTGAGTTGTGCTATTATTATGGTCAACTTTTACTGAATGGTGCAACACCAAGCCCTTTGTATGTCAAATTAAAGTAATCGGTTATCGACTCAACACCTTACTTATGAATATTTCATTGTTCTCTAACTTTTATTGCTTATTTAATACATATGTTTTTGCTTTTTTATACTTTTTGTACATTATCTGCCTTTGTACTAAATACTGCCATTAGAAAATATAATATGTGAAATAGATGCTGATATTACATAGTTAAGTAAGAAATTCATGCATTTGACACATTTTTTCACAAAGTCTTAATTACATTTGTACTATAATGGGGAAAAAACGAAATAAATCGTTCTTGTATTGTAGATGACCATTCAATGTCGTAAGACTGAAACATGTGCTTTTTTGGAACTTGGAATGTGCCATACTATTTCTTAGAGAAAGTTTTAGTAAACAAATATCTAAATATGTGTAATTAAAGATTTCTCTATTTGCTGTTGATTATGAAATTATATCAAACACAAAACTATATAGCATATCTGTAAATCCTGTTAATTATTAGTAATAGTATGCAAATACATTTTGTATAAGAATAGTTTAATATCCATGCTACTCTGAGTTATTATATGACAAACAAAAGTAAAGATGTAGAAAGCATACATAATATGAAATTAATTAAACGAATCATAAATTTTGAATATTTTGCATTTGTTACACGCAAGATGGTATAAACTATATCTAGCAATAGGAAAATAGTCTGTTATTAATCAAAGTAAAAGAAAAAAAAAATAGCAGCTTTGCGCATAACTTTTTACAACAAGAGCACACTTTTACAGCTGCTTGACCAATTTTTATGTAAGGCAAAAATTTTATACAAATACTTTCATAAATATCTAATAATTCACTCCTACATTACATTTTATGTTATATATACGAGAATAAGTCGTAACTTAGATTTTGCCGCAAGCATTCATACACAAATAAATAAAAACATTTATGTTGATTTCTACATTTCTGCATAAGTTATATAAAAGTAACAATGTCATCGCGTCTTTATATCAATTGGAACATAGTGTATTATCACATTGCATAGTGTATCATTTTTATGCATCACCAATATGTATAGATTGAACAATAAATCATCGATACTGTATTTAATAAATTGTAATACAGCTTGATATCTACACTTGTTCTATTCTAACTTCTTGATATTCTTACATAAAGTAAAAATTTGTAAAAATTATGAATAGGTTTACCTTGCTAAATTGCCCAAGTATATATTTTAAAACATTTGGAGGGGCATCATGCAGCAGTGTTTCTAATGCTTCAATATGCAAACATTTTTGTAGTATCTGTTTTAATGCCGTGTAACATTTTGCTTTCAAGTCATCTGGGCTCTTTGGATTATTATAGATCTATTAATGAAATAAGAAAAATAAATATAGTATATACTTCATTGTGACTATTAGTGTGATATTTGTAGAAACTTACATACTTCTAATAATTTTGGAAGAACATTTGTAATAGCTACTGATTTTGCATGTTCCGGTGTATGCTTTCCTATTTGGCCTAATGTCCAAGCAGTTACAGCAAGTATATGATTGTCAGTTTCCTTTTCTAAGATCATGGCCAATTGAATAACACTCTATGGTAGTATAAAGTACATTTAAGTATGTGGCTATACATATAATATATATTTTGTATACCAGTGATCCAATTACAGCCATAGCAAACTGATCAGAATGACCTGCTATATAACCAAGTGCCATTATCCCAGGTAATCTATGTGCCACATTTGGTGTACTTATTAATTCCATAAAAGCACCTATACCCCCCATATTGACGATTAATTGTGCCAGCTAAAACATAAGATGAATATATAAAAACTATTCATAATTAAGGTAGTAACTTTAATAAAATCTTACCTCTAATGTATGTTTACAAACTTCTTTGGAAAGAACTGCTGCTGCTTTAGCTATATTTTCATCTGGATGACCCATGTGTATTAAAACATTGGGAAATACTTCTGCCTCCACAACAGCTTCTGCTAGATTTGAACTATGTTTCGCTATGCTCCCTAATGCTGACAGTACTTGACGCTATATATAACATTTGTTACCTAAACATAATTTCACAAGTTCTTTTTGTCAAATTATATCGATTCACCTTCAATTTAACATCAGGATTAGATAATGCCTTTGCTAAGTAAGGTATGGCACTGGCATCTACAACAGTCTGAGCTAAGTCCATGCTATGTTTGCTAATGTCACAAAGAACAGATGCACCTATCTGTTTAAGATATAATTCTGGTTCTTGCAAACATAAAACAAGAAGTGGTACTGCACCTAAATAATGTATGAAAATAACAAGGGTAATAAGAAATTGTAATTTCTTAATTAAGACAAATTTACCTGCATCAACTGTAGCTTGTGCTAAACTTTTATTATGTCTAGCTACATATCCAAATCCCCAAGCAGCTGCTTCTTTAACACCAGGATCAAAATCTTCTAAGCATGTAATCAATGCATCTAATCCATTCATCTGTACTATAATCGATGCTGTTTCCACTGAATGTTTTGCAATAGCTCGTAATATAAATAGTACTGCCTTTTTATAAAATTTCTACAACAATAGATTTTCAAAATAACTTTTGCATAGAACTTGTGTAATAATTAAAAAACTGCATAGAGCTACCTTAAATATTATTCAACTTATATTGCAAAAAAATTTAAGTAACATATTGGATAAGTTAACTTTTGAAATTGACTTTGAACTATCTAAGGCTTAAATGCTTACATTTGCAAAACTCGTACATTTTGTTTGTCTATATTGTGCAACAATTGGGGTATAATGTCTTCTTGAATAATGTCTTCTGCCAATTTAATATTATGATTTGCCAGTTTACCCAATGCAACTGCAGCCATATGCTGAATAGAAGGTACCACATCTGATAACAAAGGTTTAAGCAAATTCAAAACACCAACAGCTTCTAAGCATTCAATATTGCTGGGCTTTGATGCAAGATCAGCAATGGATTGGACAAAAAGCAAACGTGCCTTTTGATATTGATCAAACACTATAAAATAAAAATAAATTCATAACATTTTTGTTTTATGTAAAACATTAATAATACATGTATTTACATGAAATACAGATTAAGGATAGTTAAATGTACCTTGTAAAATAATACGCGCTGTCATATTAATATGTCAAAATAAATAATCAGTTGATAATGTACGAGTAAGCTTTCTCCAATAAATTCACAACAAGCAATGCATCTGAATGCATCTGTACAGGGCTATGATTTGTTTTGAAACATTTGAAAAGAAGAAATTGCCGCCCTCTGCGATACACTACACGTGTGTAGCCTCTGATGATACTAGTAACGTGCAGGAAAGACCACGGGTGTTGAGTGTAAAAAAATATTTATTCATTGGCTAGAGTATACAACAAATAACAAGTAATAAAAAAATATAGTGAGAAATACATGTTCATAACTACGAAGACGAAATAATGAAGAAAAGCAGGGAACAAAAGACAGCTGTAATTATTAGGAAGTATGGCGTTTCTCAATCTTTCCTAGGAACTAACATTTCTTTTCTCCGGTGGTACTCAGAAACTGCGTTACCGATCGCGATGGATGAGACTGTCAGCGGACCCTAATGGACAGCAGAAGTACATGACATGTCTCTGCATTATCGACGTTCTACAAGCGTCTCTTTTGACCCAGTATTTTGTTGTTACACCCTTATACATTTCCACCACTGCTCTTGCTTTTCAATCAACACGGAGTTTGACTTTAGGTATTATTTTCCTTTAAACAAACATTAGCGTCAAGTAGTGTATAACATAATAATACGGATGTCCGATGAATTATTAATTAAAGAAAAAGAATTGCATCGATTAGATAAAGAAGTAGAAGTAAAAACGCGTCATGTCTTGGAGGAAATTAATTTCATTACAAATCGGCACATCCATGATAGTTTGTCTAGACGAGAGAATGGAGCACACGACATTGCAAACGTAAATAAAAAGAATCCGGAATGTTCAGCGGTTACAAATGACAAATTGACACAAAATAACACATTTTCGTTGCATACTTTAACAGAAAATTCGTCAAATTTATCGAAGCAGTGAGTATATACATAATCAATATAGATAGTGATAAAAAAAATAAAACAAATAATTATAATTCTCTATTTTGTAAATAAATACGTTATTAATTTTGTAAATCGCAGAATAAATTGTATATTTGTTACATTTTGTAAAGTAAAATTAAAAATTCTGTTTGTAATTTTACTTCAATTTCACTAGAAATTTTGAAAAACTCCCAAATCAAAATGGAAGAAGTGTCAAAGCAGACAACATTGTTTTGTGCGAAGGAAATAGTTTGGAAAACAAAACTCTTACCAATTTCTTCAAAACTAAAATAGATATGCTACATAACGAGCTAAGAGTAATCCAGCTTGAATATAAAAATAAGGTAATATAGAACGCAAAAAATGCTCTACTAAAATGATTCTTTTTAAAAAATAATTATTTGAAGTAGTATCCTATCTATGTATATAAATTTCAATTAAATATACATATTTAATGTTATAGGATAGTTATTGTGAGAAATTGGAAAGTGAGAATAAGAAGCTTGACTGCTCTAAATTGAAATTATGTAACCAATTAGGATCATTGAAAGAAACAGTTACAAAACTCGAAAATAATAATGCTGATCTATATGGTCAGAACTTAGCTTTGAATGCTGAAAATTTCAACTTAAAAAAGGTACAGATTGCTGCATTATGAATTGATCATCATTCAATATATTAACTTTATAACAATGATGTTTAGGACATGGAAGGGCTGAAAAAAGAAATCAAAACATTAAGTAATCAATTAAACAACTATGATTTGAGATTAAATAGATCCCTAGAAGAAAATGAAAAGCTGAAAAATACTATTAAGTTCAATCGTCTCGAAGAAAAAGTATGTTGCACAATCTTGGCAAAAAGACCAAAAATACAAATGTATATTATTAATTTAAGAATTTACTCTTGCATATGTTCTATGCCCATATAAACAGGAATTACGAGATCAAGTTAGAAAACTTACAGAAGAGAAGAAACAAGAAATAAAACATCTGGAAAAACAACGTTTGGAATTACATAGAGCATTCAAAAAACAACTATTACTTATAGATAATTTAAAGAAACAAAATGTACGTAATTGTTAACAAATTTTGTTTAGAAAATACTTAGATTATTCTTTTTTATGTTTCAATTTTTAACAGGCATTCCTGATAGCATTCGAACGTGTACAACTTGCTGAAGAAGATTTTTCGAAACTTCTGTCGTGGAAACCAGATAACTCTTAACGAATAAAGCATAGGATTAAGTTAAAATACATGATCTTTTTCTTTTTTCAAATCACACATTTCCAGAACAAAGTCTGCACGAAATCTATGGGAAAAAACGTAATGTAAACATGACCAGTTGATACATACGGGGATATAATTCCTTTACTAATTTCATTTTCTGTTTTTATTTAGTAAGTCATCTTTTGTTTCATATATACACGAAGACGCATCTCACTCACGCGCTAAATTTTGAAACCTCAATTTTTCGATGCAAGATAATACAAGATGGTAAACTCGTGAATAGAAATTCTCGCTTCGAGCTTCTATGGACTGCCGCTATTGTCGCTTTTATATATTTTGTGAATGACTTCCCATTCCCGAAATAGCCTCGTTTACTCATACAATGAACAAACTTGATTGTTACGTTCGTGGAAACCTGCATTTTTGAAGTTGCGAAAAGTACTTACTCTTCGTGTTCGATTGTTGTATCATTACAGCTGAATATACATCACTAATAATTTTTTTTTACATGTACATATATGAACTCGGTTTTTATCCCACAATTAAGCTGCATGTCATATTTGTATGTATGTTTCAATAGTTGTATTTTTATTAATTGAGAGTATTGATATTAACGGTTATAAAAAGGATACATTAAACTATTTTAAGTAGAGTAGTTCTATAGTCATATATATATATATATATTTCTGGAAAATTATATCGCAAACTACGATATCAGATTTGTTCGCCCGTACGTGTATGTTTCGTATATACGTACACATGAAGTGTGACATTCGGTGACGTCGAACAACCACGGACAACTGAATTTTGAAGGTTGACGATTGACAGATCTAGGAACGGGTCTATGATAATAGTAAATTGTACTATTATATTTCTACTATGTAGAAGATCGTGCTGACTGCTTTATTTGTATGTTTAATTGTTTTTTCGTTTTAGTCGAAACGACGTTAATAGCTTTTCGCAATTGTAAATGTAAGATATTCGCTTTATCGTAGAGCGTAAAATAAAGGTTAGAAAAAGTCACATCCAAACTATATCGTTATGGCTTCTGGAACGATATTGGCGGTAAGATTATAACATGAAATAAAATATAATCCAAACATTGACATTATTATAAGTAATCTTTTCAGAAAGCTATTGAATTAGTAACAAAAGCAACAGAGGAGGATCGTAAGAAAAATTATGAAGAAGCATTGAGGTTGTACGAACATGCTGTGGAATACTTTCTTCATTCTATCAAATGTATGTTAATTTTTTGATAGCACAGTCTGTTATTATCTTATATAGAATAAACATAACATCAATGTTAATATCAACAATGAAATTTTTTTAGACGAGGCACAAGGTGATAGGGCAAAGGAAAGTATAAGATCAAAATGTTTGCAGTATCTTGAAAGAGCAGAAAAATTAAAGGCATATTTGAAGAAAAGTAAGAAAAAACCAGTAAAAGCAGGTGAAGACAATGCAAAAACAGAAGACAAGAAAAGTGATAGCGGAGATAGCGATACTGACAGTGATCCTGAAAAGAAGAAACTTCAAACTAAATTAGAAGGAGCAATTATTATAGAGAAGCCAGATGTAAAATGGAGTGATGTTGCTGGTCTTGATGGAGCGAAAGAGGCTTTGAAAGAAGCTGTTATTTTACCAATACGATTTCCACATTTGTTTACAGGAAAACGTATACCGTGGAAGGGTATTTTACTTTTTGGGGTAAGTTCATCCAGTGTTTCTATAATCTTCAGACTATGAATTATTTACACGTATAACAGCCACAAGTTATATATAATTTGTAGTTTGTACATATGTACCTTTAAAAAGACTTAATTATCTGTATGAAACTTAAGAAATAATATTCTTTTAATATAATGTATCATCGCTTAGCTAATATACGTTGTTCAATGCAGCCTCCAGGTACAGGTAAATCATACCTAGCAAAGGCAGTGGCAACGGAGGCTAATAATTCCACATTTTTCTCTGTTTCATCCTCGGATTTGGTAAGCAAGTGGTTAGGAGAATCTGAAAAACTTGTGAAGAATTTGTTTGATTTGGCGCGTCAACATAAACCTAGTATCATATTTATTGATGAAGTAGATTCACTGTGCTCATCTCGCTCTGATAACGAATCCGAATCAGCACGAAGAATTAAGACTGAGTTTTTAGTGCAAATGCAAGGTACGTACACAAATTGATGGGTGTCCTACACTAAAAATACACTATGATTTATAAGTTTTACCAGAATCATACATTTATCTGTTTTTTTTTATAGGAGTGGGTTCTGATAACGATGGCATATTAGTTTTGGGGGCCACCAACATACCTTGGGTGTTAGATTCTGCTATAAGAAGGAGATTTGAAAAGAGAATTTACATTCCTCTACCTGAGGAGCAAGCACGTGCTGTCATGTTTAAACTTCACCTCGGTAGTACCGCGCATTGTCTATCGGACGATGATTTCAAAAAATTAGGGGCTGCCACAGAAGGTTACTCAGGAGCGGATATAAGTATCATTGTGAGAGATGCACTTATGCAACCTGTCAGACAAGTTCAAACAGCTACTCATTTTAAAAAAGTAAGAGGGCCGTCTCCAAAGGATCCGTCTGTTATTGTAAACGATCTACTGACACCATGTTCACCCGGAGATCCAGATGCTATCGAGATGAGCTGGATGGAGGTAGATGGCGATAAATTATTTATTCCTCCTGTAACTATGGTGCGTACACGTCAAGGCCTTTTTCTGTTTTACAGAATGCTTCTATGATCTATTTAATATTTTTCATTTATAATAATTTCAGAGAGATATGCAAAAATCCTTAGCAACGACACGTCCAACGGTAAATGAAGATGATATGGCGAAATTGGAAAAGTTTAAAGAAGATTTTGGTCAAGAAGGTTGATCCTTGAGTATTTTTTATGTTGTAAATCAATTCTTTAAGAGAGCATATCCTTGGTTATATGTGCTTGCCTTGTTAATCTTTGAGAAACAATTATACTTAACAGTGTTTGTATAAAGGTACCTAAGTGCATAATACTTTATCTTTTGCCTCTTCTATCTTATTGTAGAAAATTGATTAATGCAATATAGGCTCTCAATTTATTTACTAAAATTTCTTATTATTATATAATAGTATATAAAATGCAAAATGAATTATATTTTGACATAAGTAATTATCAAGCTTTATCTTTAAGAGATGTATATTATTGTTCATTCTAGTATACATAATAGAAAAGTAAATTTTCAATATAATGAAAATGTATACTGTTCTATCTTACAAAAGTTATAGTTACTTCTGACGAATTAAGTAAAAAATACTAAACACGTATTACTTTTCTTATCATCTTTATACACTTACAAAATATAATAATTAAATAATCACGAGATCTTTGATAAAGTATATAGATTGAAACGATGCTTTATTCGGAGAAACATTTATTTTCGTTTACATTTTATTAAAAATGCAGCATTTTACAGCGATAGATATATTTTTACAGTAAGTACAATATACGTTATAAAAAATCTAAACCTACTATAACGTTTTTCTTTTATTTTTTAGTGAATTCTGCTCCGTAGGCTATCTAACGATTTTATGTTTGTTAAATAATATATTATAATGCGTGGAAATAGATTTAAGTACGATCGATGTGCATTTCAATAAAGAGATGTGACAAACTAAAATACGAGTGCATAAAAATAAGTGTAAACAAATGTGAACATGTAAACGGCTGGTAATCAGAATACTGTTCCCGTGCAAATCATGTTTATTGTTTTCGAAATAAATAATAATCTATACATTGTAATAAAGGGAGAATTTACAGTGGTATTAAGGATTAAAGTTTTTCTATAACTTGTAAAAAATTAATAAGGTACGTTTGCTTAGTCATGGAGGGCAATGCCTTAAAAATTCAGAGTCCATATAAACAACAGTTACAGTTATATCATCACGAAATATTCGCACCACTTTGCTCGGCAATGTGAGTAATTGTGATAATTTCCCGTGATCTATACCATACTCCGTACCACCGAGAGCATTTCGCAGTAAGTGCGTCGCTGCATTATTATCAAGGGGTTTTCTTTTTAAACCTTCTTTACGTTGAAGTAGCATCTCATTTATATCAGATAGCTTCATGTTCTTTCGTGGTAGCCTCAATGGGCTCAGTGTAACTTTCCCACTTATATGTTCTCCCACTAAACGTACAGCTTGCAAAGGTGATATCAAATCCCATAATCCATCGCTCGCTATTATGAGAAACTTGTCTCTAGGTGTTAACCTATGATACTTTACTTCAGGTTTAGCTGTTAAGTATGGCGGTGTATGATAATTTGATGGCATTGCATTCTCACCAAACATTGGCACTACTACTTGCTTCATGATCTTTTTACTCCATTTGTACTGAAAGTCACCCAGAGAACGTAGAGGCGCTAACTGGCCAAGTAGTCGGTCCATTTTTATCACAGTAGATTTCTCATTCAGTGGATGCTCTGATAAAATCCTTTCGACCTCCGATCGATTATCAGTATTGTGTTCTGTAGTCATCATTTTTGCCGACCACATATTATTTTCTGTAAAAATATTCACGAAAGTTCACAAACTCTCTGTAATAATTTATATTCTGCACATGTGCATATAAGGTTCGGCACATCATGTTTTTATAGAGGCTTGGGTGGTTTTTAATTATTTGTAATAGAATTTAGTTGTTACATTACCACTTTCATTAAGCCTTATAATAGATTCATTCAAGCATATACATAAAGCCTGCAGATAAATATATAATATTGTCTACCGTCTTATACAGATGCAAATTGGATTATTTAATAGTAAAAGAAAAAGAGAAGTTAATTTTATACCTGATAGTACACCAAGCACTGCTTGACAATCTCCTACATTGGCAACATGCAAGTGTGGACCATCTATATGTGCTACAGCTGCCACAGCTCCTGACAAAGCTACTGTCAATGTTCTTGCTGCATCTTTGTCATTTAACTTCGATAAAGCCTCATTAGATAAATCGTTATCTAATCTGAGAAATGCAGTTTCAAGTGCTGCCTCCATTTGAAATTCTTTTGTAGATTCAGTTTGCGTTAAGTCTTGTAAAAATCTTAAAAAACTGACTCGATAAAGGTCTTTTATTTCAGAGAGTAAGTCCACTTTGTCATTGAAAGTTTTTAGTAATTCTAATTCTTTATTAGAATTTATAGAATCTAAATATTGTCTCAATAACTTAGAAGGAAGTAAACACGCAGATATATAGTGGAATAGTCGTTTGGATATTACTTGTGCACATGCACCACCTCCATGACCATCGAATACTCCTAATAACAAACCTGTAAAGACAAGTATAAAATCATATCAATGATGTTTATGAACATAATACTTATTAAAATGTTTTGTTAATTTTTCAATTAATAACTTTACCTTTTGTTAATAAACATTGTGCTTCAGATCGCGTATCTTCAATTGGATTATTGGATGCTAACTGATTAGAATCATAATACTTCACGGAAGATGAACCAGTAAACTCTTTGGTAAATTCATTGGCTTGTAAAATATTAGTAACCTGTTATAAAATATTAATATTTTTTTATAAATCTATTCTAGAGAATAATGAATGTACGTTAGCTGATTACCTCTTGAGGTGTTAGTCTGGGTACTGTAGCGTATAGACGACATTGACTTTTACTACAATTACATCTTCTCACAGCTGTTACATTACTGAAACCTTTAATGAAACGTCTAGTACCTTTCTGCAAAACCATCCTATCGTCAAATATCAGTACAACAGCCGTGCTCTTACTCCGTTGCTACTTCTTTTTGACCTCTGCTCTTCCAACACATTTTATAATTTTACATACGATTGTGTAATTAAAAGAATGTCTTTAGTTACAGCTTTGAAATAATAAAAAAGATAAGAAGCTGAGTCGCTCAAAGCACATAGCAACTTGTTGCAAAGGATTAAGAAATTATATTAAATTACGAACATTTGTATGAAAGTATTAAAAAAATCAATTTTATATAATGAAATGAAGCTTTTTCTCATTCTTTCAACATAACAATTCAAGTACAACACACTTAATATTCGTTTTTAATTTGATATATGGAATGTCGGTTAACCGTTGGTATGTACTTGCCACACAGAATATGTTTAATATTACTATCTTTATGTAAGGAGAGCAAAAACAAACGTGATATTTTATATCAGATTTCTTCAGATACTTCAAGAAGAATCAGTCACGCTTCTAATGTGTGGTAGCCAACCATATATAAAAAAAAGAGTTCTATAAAAAGACCGTCTATGAGTATGACTCTGTGACTATAGATGGCGTAATAATCGAACGGTACGCTAGACTTCTTCGTTAACAACGAATGGTTAATTCTATAGTTAACCTGTACCGTTCATTGTCAACGAGCGATAGCTCTTGATAATTTTCAACAGTTTCCTACAGCTTCTGAAGAACTTTTGAACGACTTTCAACAATTTCGGAGAAATTAACAGCACCACCGAGCAGCACCGAGCCATTCTCCATCATGTCTTCGAATTATAACCTCAAAGTAAAAATTGTAAGCACTTTACGTCAAGCTCAAAATTGTCTGAAATGAATCGGGGTATAACGTAGAAGATATTTATTTAAAAATGATGTAACTACTCGATTATACAAATGTCTACGTTTTAACGTCGAAAAATGTACGTTAAATCATGGCACCAGCAAAAGATAAATGGGTCCGACGTTTCATTATACCCGAAACTACACGACATAGAAAAGGTTTTACTATTTATAAAGTTACATCCGTGGTACGACCTTTTTCTATAATTTGTATATACAAATAACGTAGATTGTACTTTACGATTAAATCAATATGATTTTTAGGTATATTTAAAAACATCCAGAGAAGAAGTATCTAAAGTATCCGTTTGGAAGCGATACAATGATTTTAAAAAACTTCATTCTGCATTATATGCTTTATATATGCATTTCCAAATTAAAGAGCCTTTTCCTTCATTTCCAAAATCTAAATTTTTTGGAAGATTTGAAGTTGAAGTAATTCAAGAAAGAAAAAATAGTGCATTCAAGTTTTTAGATTTTATTGGAAGACATCAATGCTTATACACCAGTGATGTTTTTATTAGATTTTTTGAAAATAGTCTTGTTAACAGCAATGTAAGTGATTGTACACATTCCATTGGTTCTGATACTTCAGAAGACGATCATAATATTGGTTTAAATAATGTTGGCTTAGCAAGTAATATCATCGAAGAAACTTTCTGTCATGATATTTCTAACTCATCACACACTGAAATAAAAAATACCGATCTTTCGTTAGATCGTGCCTTTGAGACAACTGCCAGATCCTTAACTGTGGAACAAAAATCATTTCTACATGATACAGCAGTTTCCTCAAAAGAGTACGGCAATGAATGTCATTCCACTAATACATTATGCGTGCAAGTTGGAAAACATATTTCTATCAGCAATAAAACTTTAGGTGTAGATATAAGCGTGCCAATGATACATGATAAAGTAGATAATTTGAACAAAAAATGTGGAAATATTGTAAATGATGAAGAATGTGAAGTGAAGAATAGGACACCAAAAGTTAGCGATTCTAAAACAATATACGATGGTTCTGACCTTGTCAATACATGCGAGGATATTAGACATTATATTTTAGTAGCTGCAGCTTATGTAAGTGCAGCTTTCAAGCATGAAGCTATTGCAGAATATGAGGAAGCATTTGCTCAGTACAAAATGGGAATCTCAACCTTGTTACTTGGTGTTGAAACTGATCCTGATGATGCAAGAAAAATAATTGTCAAAGAAAAAATATCTAAATATTTAGATAGAGCAGAAAGATTATATAATAGATACTTAAACTGGAATATTTCAGTGTTAAATAAGCCTATATTAGATCTTCAGAATTATAAGGTACTGAAAATTATAGATTCTGTAATGCTTGTTAAAGATTTACGTTCAAGTTGCTTAAGAATTGTAAAAAGTATTGAAAAGTCATTATGTAGTAAAGAAAATATAAGCAATTATATATTACGTGGACAAGTACCATTTATGGTACGTTTACATGCATATATCGAAACAGAAACCACAGTATTTCTTATATTGGAGTATGCAAAACGTGGTAGATTGTGGGATTTTGTAATTAAAAATTACAAACCATACGATAATTCCATTCTATTTACTAATGATGCTTCAGAACCTCTCAGTATTAGCTACAAATATCAAAATGCTTTAGAAGGAATATATAATTATAATAATGAAATAAAATGTATAACAGATACAGAAATAGTACCTAATTTTGACTCAACATTGACGAAGCTGAAGCATATTACATTAAAAGATGAAGGAAATGTGCAATATCACAAAAAAGCTGATGATATCTGTAGTAGCGACATGCCTACAACACAGTTACTAGAGAAAGCGCAAAAGTTATTACAGTCTGTTAATGCAACCTTAAGGAGAAGTAATTCTGTTGCTATCCGATTGAATGAATCAAAAGAATTAATGTATCCTCAAAATAATATTATACAAGCAGAAGATAGTGATGGCATTTGTCAAGAAGATAAGTTTTTAGTAAATAATAATGACAAATTAATTGGGTATACCAAAAATACATTAACTCGAAATAATTTGAACAAATGCTTAAGTAATAGTTTAGACTTTAGCTTCTGCAATGTGCAGAAAAGAAGTATATTAGGTAGTACTAGTTCAGAAATGTTGAATAATTCAATGTTGGATGATACTAAACACGACCAGAATCGTTCATGTGATCGGATCGACGATAACTTTTTACAATCTGTGGAAACAAAAAATGTTATAAAACAAAGTAATATTTCAACATTAAGATGTTCTCAGCAAAAATGTAAAAGTACTGAATGTGTACAAACAGATAAGTGTATTAATTGTAATATTGGATTGGTATATTGGGACATTCCTGAAGATGTTGTTTGCTCTTGGGCAGCAGAAATTCTTTTGGCATTAGAAGCATTGCACCAACAAGGGGTTATAGTATTTGACTTAAAACCAGAAAACATCTTATTAGATGATTATGGTCATGTAATACTGACATATATTACACCATATCGTAATATTGACTTAACTAAAGTAAGGCAACCATATTCGTCTCCTGAACTATACATGTTTTCACCTACTAGTTCTACTACAACAGCAACCGATATTTGGAATTATGGAATAATTCTGTATGAGCTACTTACAGGCATTGTATGCTATCACAGCTATGCATAATAGTATTATTCATACCATTTAATAATTATAACGCATTTTTTTTAGAAGTTCACATCTTTACATCCAGAACCATTCCGATCTCATTCCATTGTTAGTATACCTGATAAATTGTCAGATAATGCCAGATCTTTACTTCTAAATGTAAGTTTTATGATAATTTTTAGTTTTTTTCATTAAAGATATTCAATATAACATTAAATTATTTTTTACAGATTTTGAAATATGAACCAGAGGAACGACTGACGATATCTGACATAAAAAAGCATTGTTTCTTTGAAAAAATTGACTGGTCAACCATGGCATATTCTATGATTCATTAGCAGTAAAAACGATTTACGTATTATATAACTTACATAATTTAATCTTTTGTAGTGGTGAGTACTAATAATTTTCGAAACAGAAGTAGCTTATTAGATACGCGATCTGGTAGATTTTTGTAAAAAAAATAACTTATTTTAGATAACAGGATGTTGATATAAATATAAAAATATAATTACAAAAACTTAAATTTAAAAAGGAGAAAAGTAAGAAAAAGATGTAACATTTTATAACATCACTACTTTGATTTAGATTTCTCTGTTCTAGAAACTGTTGACATTCCATCAATAAATCTGGTTGTAAGTAATACATTAGTATTATAAAATATATCATTCCTTAATGATACAACAATAAACTGTGAATGTTTAAAATGTATCTTTAACATTGTATTTATTTTTTCTATATGAGAAAGATCTAAAACAGAAAAAGTTAAATAATAATTTTTTTTATAAACAATAAATTAAAGATTAAAAGTAGTTATAGTCAGTATTTATAATCGTTTCTGGATCTTTAAAAAATTTCTGATTGAAACAACAAAAATAAAAATTACCACTAGAAGGTAAAACAGTGTACTTATCGATAATGATTTCCTATATTACCAACAGCTTTTAATCAAAGAGTAAAAAAACCGAAGATACAACTTTTTTTTATCTATCTTCGATATCCTCATTAGTCGATAACACCACTGACTACATATACGGACACTGACAACATATACGGATAGACCTCTCATCCTTATGGGCCAAACTGTACTCCGCAAGTTACCGACGAAACCAAAGAAATGCCAGTGATTTCAACGCACTCTGCCTAAAATTGCGGCGA